>PVJC01027820.1:0-23002 GCA_004026665.1 Murina feae
TAGTTCAATAAAATGCTTCAAAATGCCCTTCATAGCATTCACGTTTCTAAGCAACTACTTCTGTAGTAATGTTCCACTAACCTATGATTACATAAATTATAATCACCCTCTAAGTAAGGGGGCTGAGTAATAGCCTTGGGGGAAATTTGAAATTCATGAAATATTTTGCATTCTGATTCTTAGTTTTGCCTTTCATGTAGTTTAATCTAGTTTACATTTAAGATACTAAACATTCAGATGTACTACTTGGAGGGGGAGAAACAAATGGATTTTTATGAAAAATGCTTGTGAAAGGGTCAGAAATGAGACAGCTGACTGTGTAATGACTGAAAGATGTTTTGGCTGCACCTGCAGAGGCATCGAGCCTAGGAAGGAAGCAGAGTGTGTCTGGCAGCTGCCCCTGAGGTGTGGAGATCCTATATAATAAAAGCCCAGCAACTAAACTGTGGAACAACCAGAACGACTGGTTGACCAATCACTATGATGTGCACTGACCACCAGGGGGCAGACGCTTAACACAGGAGCTGCCCCCTGGTGGCCAGTGTGATCCCACAGTGGGAGTGCACTTGACTGACCAGGATGAGCGGTGCTCCCACAGCGAGCGATCCCCACAGGCCACGCCTCCCACCAGTGCATGAATCCCGTGCACTGGGCATCTAGTAGGACTATATAATGCAGGAAAGTAGATTACATCTTCAAGTCACTATCTTATGTCCTCAGAAAGGAGGACGTGGAACACTTCTCATAAAGGAAAAAATTATCTCAAGCTGACTCAGCTAATGAGGGTGTATATGTAAGAGTTGACAATAAAATGAGGCATGAAAACTAAGTAAATAATTAACTGGAAGGCTGAGAATTTTAAATTCTGCAATAGTTGTCATTTTATTCATGAGTCTGTAAAACTGGGTTTAAAAATTAGCATCAAGAAATGGTTAAAGAGAAAAAAGGTAGACCCCCACTAGTGTGGCTCAGTGGTTGAGTGTTGACCTATAAACCAGAAGGTCACGGTACGATTCATAGTCAGGGCACATGCCTGGGTTGTGGGTGCTATCCCAAGTGTGTGGCCTGCAGGAGGAAGCCAATTAAGGATTCTCATCATTGATGTTTCTATCTCTCTCTCCCTCTCCCTTCCTCTCTGAAATCAATAAAAAAAGATAGAAAGGTATGGATTGAGATGGCTTAATGGTTCTCCATTAGCACATAGACTGCTTGTGTCTCTAAATGATGAGAATGCAGTACCCTGATTAATCTATGCAAGTGCGTGCTCAACGATCTCCCCATGCTGCTATAGCCGCTGCTAGAAATTGCCTTGTCCTTAACTTCTCAGTAGTTGATGCTCAGAGGTTACAATTCAGTAGTAACTCAATAAAGTGCTCAGTGCTTCCAAATAAAGTTTTCTAGTAACTTCCATTTACAGATGAGAGAAATGTTGAAGTGACAAAGTAGAAGAGCCAAGTAGCCTGCCTGATCCTTCAGGGAGGTAAGAATATCAAAGGGAGGAATGGAGTAATAATAATTGGGTAATGAAACCATATCTAACATAATGTAGTAACGTATTAACAGGTTTTCTTTAAAAAGAGATCATGTGTGTATAATGTTACCTATGTATAGAACAGATATGATGCAGAAAACCTTTTTTATGCAATAGTGCGTGTGACTGGCAGAAGTGAATGGTTTGGAAATTTGATCTCACCCCAGTTCCACAATCACCAAAAATCAGTGACTGAGAGGTTAGGAAAACAACCTAATACTCAGAGATCAAAACACCACTCCACAGAACTTCTATGCACTCAGTACTAAACAGGTGCTCACACAGTTAGAAGTTGTTCACTCTTTCTTCTGTACCTCACCCCAAACCCAAGATGCAATGCAAGCAGGAGGTTGCCCGGGTTGTGCTGCGCCTTCACCTAGGGCACAGGAAGAATGGCAGTCTGTCTATTCCTAATCCAGAGATTTTTGCTGTAGCTTTATTCCCAGGAATGATGCTGGGGAAGACCAAGGCAAACAAGGAGGCTCTGTAACTGCCTGACTTACTATGACTTAATACTGGTTCCACAAGGCCCATAGAATAACCCCCGAAGCTCTTTCCAGCACCCGAAGTCTGTGCATTAATTATCCCTAATGTTTCCCTTCATAATGTCTTTCTGCCTGCACAAGCGAACAACTCCACAATGCCTTCTGCAAGCTTGAGTACTGATATAATCTCTGGCCATTTTTCTTATCATGGTGTATTTCCTATATATGTAATTTTTCTATATATAAACTCATTCTTTCAAAAAATATTTTTTTATTGATTTCAGAGAGGAAGGGAGAGGAGGACAGATAGAAACATCAATGATGAGAGAGACTCATTGATTAGCTGCAGCCTGCACGCCCCCCAGTGGGGACTGAGCCCTCAACCCGGGCATGTGCCCTGATTGGGAATCGAACCATAACCTCCTGGTTCATAGGTTGACACTCAACCACTGAACCACACCAGACAGGCAAAATGCCATAGATGGGGTGGCTTAAAAAAATAGAAATTAATTTTCTCACAGTTCTGATGCTGCAAGTCTGAGGTCAAGCTGACAGCATGATTGGGTTCCTGTGAGGGCTTTCTTCCTGGCTTACAGATGGCTATCATCTTGCTGTGTCCTCACATGGCAGAGAAAGAGCAAGCCACATAGGGAATGAGATATTATTCTCATTAACTTTTTTATTTTAAAGTTATAACCTTCTCCTTGCCATCAGTGGAATTTTAGGGCTTAGAGCCAAGTAGGATATTAAAAAAAACACAACAAAAAAAATGTTTTACCCTTATTGCTCAGTTAGTTTTGAACTTAAAAAGAGGGCAGACCTTTTGGTTTCAGGTAGGACATAATAGATTGCAATAGGCCACAGTTACTATGACAACAACTAAACAGAAATCTGGGTGAATTACAAGAGTATTTTTAAAGCCATATGAAACAGTAAGGACTAGATGAACTAAAATTCTAGAGAAGGGAGTATCCTTTCAAATCAAATTGATAATCATCATTTTCCTGAGGACATATACCATATTTTCTGGTGTATAAGACAACTTTTTAACCCAGGAAAATCTTCTCAAAAGTCGGGGGTCGTCTTATACGCTGGGTGTTGTCTTACAGGGCGGGTGCTGAAACCGAGCTGACTGGAAAATCTGTGGTTGCCACTTAGGGAGAGCTCAAAAACAGCCACACTCCATTCAATTCAATGGAGCCGGACGGAGACCGCAAGTGTCTTCAGTCGGCTCCTTTTTGCGCCACATACAGTCTCCGTCTGGACTTTTAACCCAGGAAAATCTTCTCAAAAGTTGGGGGTCGTCTTATACGCCCAGTTGTCTTATACGCCGGAAAATACGGTACTGATTCTGGTGAAACCTGAACTTGGAATCTGCATTGGCAGATCCCCATAGTTCTTCATTTTGATTCCCCTTATCTGTTTCCTTTGTGTCAATCTAAGGTCTTTATTGTTGAGAGTATTACAGTTGCTAAGTTTAAAGGAATCTAGCTGTCCTGAGTTGGTCAAATCTGTTTATTATTTCCATGTACCCGGTCACTATAATGCTCACATCTTTCTTTATACATGTACTAGAGGCCCGGTGCACAAAATTCATGTATGGAGAGGAGGGGTTCCCTCAGCCCAGTGTGCACCCTCTCCAACTGGGGACCTCTTGGGGGATGTCCAACTGCTGGTTTAGGCCTGATCCCACAGGGCCTAAACTGGCAGTCGGACATCCCTCTCACAATCTGGGACTGCTGGCTCCTAACTGCTCACCTGCCTGCCAGCCTGATCACCCCTAATTGCCCTTCCCTGCCTCCTGGTTGCCCCTAACTACCTCTGCCTGCTGACCTGATCTCGCCCCCAACGGTCCTCCCCTGCTGGCCTGATCTTGCCCCCAACTTCCCTTCCTTACAGGGCTGATCTTGCCCCCAACCTCCTTTCTCTGCTGACCAATTTGGTTCTGATTGGTCGGTTTCTATGCCAGTCAGCATCAAAAGCTCTGCCTCCTACGCAGACATTGAGTTCCCACAGCACCCAGATTTGGTTCTGATTTGTTAGTTTCTATGCCAGTCAGTGTCAAAAGCTCTGCCTGCTGGCAGCCATTGGTTCTTCACAGCACCCACATTTGGTTCTGATTGGTCGGTTCCTGTGCCAGTCAGTATCTCCGGGCCTATCTCCAGGCCTGATCAGATAGGTGGGGCTGAACAGCAGTGCAGAGACCAGGAGAGAAAGAAAGGCCTGGCTGCTGGCGAAGCACAGAAAGAAAGAGGGAGAGAAAGAGAAAGGCAAGTACCGATCAACAGCTGCCACTGAAGCTGCAGATCAGACCCTTCCTCCTCTGGGTCTCAGCCCCTGGGCGGTCAGTAGTGGGTTGTCAGGCTGTAGTGGGGAAGTCAGTGTTGGGTCACCACAGCAACCCAGCACTGACTGAAGGACTTCTGGGTTGGTTAGCCTTCGGTAGTGATCAGTCGTTACAACCCTGGGCTTTTATATATTAGGATAGTTGTGCATGTGTATAATCTTATTTGGATACACAAACTGCTGCCAAATATGAAAATGTCCCATATGTTTTAAGTTAACTATCAGTTTCTTGTCACTTTACATATTTATAAAACAAGATAAGATATAGTAAATGTTTCTATTTAAGATGTTGAAAGATGAATGAATAAATTATAATTATCACAGACAAATAAAACTTATTCATAATTAACTTTCTTTAGGGTAATGGTTCTAGATTTGTTCTAGATTTATTATTTTCTATTTTACCCGGCATTCTCTGGAGAAACCAATAACCTCTATTTCAAGTATTCAGGCTATCCTGAGAAGACATGTTGCATCCTCACCAGTGCAACCAGTGGAGACTGGCTGGGGGTCTGAATTTCCAACCCTCACCTAGTGGCAGCAGATGGCTTGAGAGGCACTGTTTTTGCCAATCAGTAGCATCAGCAGAGACTGACCTAAGGGTTTGGACTTCTGCCCTCTACCTAGAGATGGCAGGCGGTATCCTTCTCCCTCTTAACTACAGAATAGGAGTAGGATTTCAGAAAGGAGGAAACTGGAGAAAGAGATTTTTAAAACCTGTATAGAAAGTCTGGAAAGACCTCTGTTCAATTTACATGTGTCCTTGTCCTTTTTCTTGCCTCCCCCACCTCCCTATGCATGGAGGAGGAACACGCCTGTACAGTGATTGAGTTGTATAAAGAAAACTACCAGCATCTTTGAATTCTTGCTTCTGACTTACAGCCCTGAGAAGAGACAACAAAGTCAGATTCTTAAATGTCTTCAGATTTGGGTCTTTGAAAAAAAAAATCACTTTCTCTGATTTCAAACTAAGGTTAGGGTTTACGTTAGGATTCGACTTCTAATCTTTAGAAATGACTGAGAAATATATCATATTCCAGAAATCAATAGATTATAACTCTTTATTGACTTACTAACCTTCTCTCTGGAAAGGAAGCCATTTATCTGGCAAGGAAGCAATTACACTTCATATTGTAGCCTTTGATATCACATTTATAAGATGCTCAGAATATCTTACATGAGATTTTGCAGGGCAGTTGAAGAATACACAGGCCCTTCCCAGAATTTATAGGAGGCACAGCTCTGAAGCCAGCCTTTCCAGGCATGTTCTCACAAAGGACATTCTCCAGGCAGATGAGTGACAACGGAGGAAGGGAGACACTGTGGCTTGTGTCCAGGAAAAAGCCACACGACCACAGTACTTACCAAATGATCTGCAAAATTGAGCACTTTCAGATTTTATTCCATAGGGCTGCCCAACCAGAAGCACTGAAAGCCAATTACCATGTAAATGTTCAGAGCTGTTGAGAATTAGAGCTGAAAAACATCTATAAATGAAATTGCTCAAGCTGTTCCTACAACTTCATGGGAGGTTATATTTGCTTTTGTTTCAGTGGCTATAACAATAAAAGCAAGTTTTGTTGTTTTTAATTAGAGTTAAAAATCTTTCACTAATGCAAAACAGTTGGTTCTAGATTTATGTATCAAGGTAAAAACCAGTCAAAATAATTTCCTTTTTTCCTTGTTATTGAATTTATTGGGGTGACACTGATTAACAAAATTATACAGGTTTCAGGTGCCCAATTCCACAGCACATCATCTGTACACTGTATTGTGTTCAGCACCCCAAGTCTCCATCCATCACCATTTCTTTTTTAGTGATGCATATTTTACTCATTATTACAATTTGTTTTTTGCAAAATGGCTAGGGAAATATTTAGCTTAATTTCAAGAGGAAAATATTGTCCTAACATCAATACTGCCTGGACCAAAATTCAGAGTGTATGGCTTCCATCCAAGTACACAATAAGTGAATTGTTAATGAAATTAAAAATAATACTATAGCCCTACCTGGTTTGGCTCAGTGGAAAGAGTATCTGCCTGCAGACCCGAAGGTCCCAGATTCAATTCCAGTCAAGGACACATGCCTGGGTTGCAGGCTCAATCCCCAGTACAGGACGTGCAGGAGGCAGCCAATCAAAGATTCTCTCTCATCATTGATGTTTCTATCTCTCACTCCCCCTTCCTCTCTGAAATCATCAATAAAAATATATTTAAAAAAAGAATACTGTAGTAACATAATGAGAGCTATAACTATATTGACATAGCAAATAATTCTTTTACCATGGTTCAACTTCCATAAACTTTTATTTTAAAAAAAGTTTGTTTTATAGTCCACAGAGAAAATAATGGTTTCTTCTGCCTGTGTTTTTCTGTCCTTGATTTTTCAGTCTTTCGTTTTCTGTCTGTCCAGGTGCTAACTATTTAGGGAAGTTCTTTGCTGAGGTACAGGGAGGGTGAGGATATTTCCAAGACGAGAGACTGTATGGGTATTACAATTTTATTTATTTGCTTACAGTTTCTTAAATGACTAAAATATGAGCTATGTTTATGGACTAATTAGATTATTAAAGATTTATTATTTTCTATTTTACCCGGTACTCTCTGGAGAAATCAATAACCTCTATTTCAGGTATTCAGGAAACTGGAGAAGGGGAGTTTATAATTATAATAGTAAATCAGAATTGTAAAATTGCTAAGGGGGGGAAAGGTAGCTGAAAAAAATAGAGTTAAGACAAAAAAAAGAATGAAACTAATTAGGTGTTAATACCAGAAATGTCTGCATGTGGGTACAGAGTTTCTTACTTGATGGACAGAGTCTCAGGACAATACATAACTGACGTATGTCACATGTTTGCATATTTATGATAGTTATGTCCATGCATAATATAACAATGCAATGGCAAGAAAACTCGCTCTGCACTAACTTCTGAATTTTCAAACCAACTCTGTCAATGAAAAATACTGCACACACCAGGAGGCATGTGGGAAGGTGGCACTGATGTTTCCAAATCGTACCAGTATTATAATATGTGGTATCAGGAAATAGTAGGTTGTGTATCATGGGTTTTTCCTTTGACTCACATACCTGCCTATCATTAACGGGCAATATAGTGCCTTGACATGGGCAGTTAATGACCTCCGTTGAGGAATAGGCCCAGGTTTTATGAGTATAAGAGATTATACACTCTGGGGAAACTTCTTTAATAAAAAGAATATAAAATCGCAAGTGCATTGTCAGATACAAGATGAACTTTTATTTATAATGAAGACATAAATCAGTATAAATGAGATATGTACACCAACAAGTAACATGATATTCTTGTTAACTGCCCAACACAGTCTTTTATATCTTTTTTCTCTTCATCTTTTGATTGCATATCTTTATGCTTTCTTAATGTGTCAGTGATTTTCTATTACTATATCCTAATGGAGAAAGAGAAAGAAAATTCCATCTTTAACGTGTCAGTTCTAACTTGCTCACTACTAACCTTGCTTCTGCTCCATCACCCACATACCCCCAGGGCGGGGTGCCTCAGGACATGCTCACATTGCAAGATGACCTCTGGCCCTGCACCTTCCTGACCTGGGGGGAGGGGCAGGGGTTGGCACAGATGGTGTCGGCATCGTCCTGGAAGCCTTTCCTGGACTATTATGGGGATATTGGTATCCCTTTCCCCACTGAGTGATGGAGATGGAATTCTTACACTATCTTGAGAAAAATAATATTCTGCGACACAAAATAATATTCTGGAGAATGAGTGATTTCTGTTTGCATGGAATTGCATCCCTGGATTTCCAAGGTCCTATTTCCCTTGGCCCAGTTATAGGAGAGGTGTAACTGGGGTTTCCGTTGAGTAAAAGCAAAGCCAGTGTCCAGAGTTTCTGTTCCATGTGGCAGCTGGGTCCAGTTCAGCATCAGACTAGTTGCAGCCCATTGGTCCATTGTGTGGGCCATGTGGGCGAATGCAGGGGAGGAAAGAGAGTGCACCCCCTGCAATACAAGTCCCTAGGGCAGCCAAGGGGAACCAAGAGCCCAAGAACATGAACTTCTTTGTTCAGGAGATTAAACTTCTCAAATTTTGCACCCTTGCAGTGGCCACGCCTAGCCTGGCCAATGACCTGCTCCCAGGTGTGACCGACAAGCAAGTACCTTCTCTATGTCACCCCAACTTTGCTAGGCATGCTTCTGTTCTCTCCAGTGGACCCCGGGGGAGTGTAAAGTTGTAACTTCCTGTCAAAGCTGCCCAAATGCCATGCTTATAATAGTTGGCCTTCCTCTGCTTCTTTCCTGTTATTAGTAACTAGGTTAATTACAATGGTGTCACAGGAAATTCCAGCATTAACTTCACTATTATATGAAGGAACAGACATATTAATCCAAATGCAATGTAATCCCAAATCTCCTTTCCCTTAAGCTGGATGTCAGAGAGCCTGTGACTACCCCAACCTCTCAATATTGTTTTTACCCAACTGCATATGAAGGCAACATTTTTAAGTTTTACAGAAGCACATGACCACACGAACATTTTATTAGATTTAGTGACTTCATGCTGAATATGCCCTGGTGTCCCCACAGTTTTGCTTTTGGCTTCCAGGAGTATACTTTTGCTACAAATATTTTGTCAAGACAGAACTGCAATACCAGTTCTGAGTGTCATTATTTAGCTCCAGTCTCTTATGAAATAATTATATACATGTGCCTCTTGTTCAGATTTACGTCACGGCGTGAGCTCAATATGTGCTTAAAAAGCGGTTGTGCTAAGTCTGTTTCTACAGTTTCCCACATCAGTTAATGCAGTAGACTAAGGAGATGATTGGAAGACTGTTATCTATAGAACACTGGGGGCTTCTTAAAAGTGCCCCTGAGCCCCACAGAGAGCGAAGGTCAGAGAGAGTCGTCACATCTACGCTCCAGAGCAGAGGTCCTCGAACTTTTTAAACAGGGGGCCAGTTCACTGTCCCTCAGACCGTTGGAGGGCCCGACTATAGTTTTAAAAAAACCCCAACTATGAACAAATTCCTGTGCGCACTGCACATACATTATTTTGAAGTAAAAAAAAAAACAAGGCGGCAAAAACACCCGGCGGGCCGGATAAATGTCCTCGGCGGGCTGCATGTGGCCCGCGGGCCGTAGTTTGAGGACCCCTGCTCCAGAGCATCTCCACTTTGACCTGTTCTGTATAATAGGGAAAACATAATTTTCTTTGGAAATGGCAAACAAACAAACATTTTATTAAAAGGGAAATTTGGAACCCATTAAGTTAATGTACTTAGGTGAACACTAATCACTTCTATGTAGTATCTACAAACCACAACATGGGGAGAAATGAGCATCTAAAAATACATCAGTGTAAATGAATTTATCTAGTTGGCATGCCATTGTGAAACAAAGGACTGCTATTTAGGAAATGAAACACGCAGATGGGAGCTTTCGATGCTCAGAAAAATGTGTGGCTCCTGGCACAATTCTGAAAAGAGCAAGTGTCACTGGAGCATCCTCGTCAAAGGTCCTGGCAACCGGATTTCAGCAAAGGATACAGAGTGCCAGACTCTGAGGACCTGGGAGAAAAGACACGCTGCAAATGGGCTTTTACAAATTCACAATTGGATGTAGATGATGACTTCAGTTTGGAGTCTGTTTTCAGGATCATTAAAAGGTTCTTTTAATGGCATCAGAGAGACTTTTTCTTTCATGATAAAGTATTTTAGCCATCCACGGTACTTTTCATTTCTGAACATAATGTCAAGCTTATAGTCCGCAAGCTTTTCAGCTAAACAGATTTCTAAGTAGAGCTTTCTGTGAAATTAAGGACTAACACCGTTAGTCCTTTTGTGCAGTAGAGAAATCTTGAGCAAATCCTTTTATTTTTTATGCTGATTTATAAAAGCAGCCGTGTAGAGTCCTTGTACACAGAGATTAAAGTCTGTTTTGCCCCACCCAGTCCCTTTTTAATAATCAAGTTTTATGATTGAGTTGGAGGTACTTTAAAAAAAGATATGCTGTAAATAGAGGCCTGCCAAAAAATTAAAAGATGAACGCATACCTGAGTGACCTGGCAGAGGAAATGAGTAACTGCCCCCAAAACACTTGGAGCTAACGCTTTCTAACATGCTTTCTCAAAGCATGTGGCATACCTAATTCTCTCAAGAATAAGTAGTGGTGACTGTTTTATTACTTTAGTCTTTTTTTTTATTAACACTGAAGCTATTTATGTATAAGATTAAACAATACATTTTCTACTATGTTTCTTATTGAAGTGTTCTTAAAGTATGCTGAGGATAAATTATATGATGTCTTACACGAAATGATATATCATTTAGTAAATGAGTTGCACTCAGAGGCAGCTGTAATTCCCTGACACCGATCACAGGAAAATGTTGAAGCTCCCAACAGAAATATGAAACATAAATGCAAAGTGTTATTATTAGCATGATATTAATAAGCAGCAGCATCTTATTGCCCACACAGAAGCATCTCTTATAATGACCATATAAACCATTTGCAAATATAAATAGAACTGTACTTATTTTTGAAGGTTGTAGCACCTGTATTAATAGCAATAAGTCATATAAATAACAACTTGAAATTCACTTTCTGGCTCCATTTGTGAAAAACTGTATGAAACGCATACTATACAATAAGCAATAAGTACATAAAATGCCTTTGTGACAGTGAGCTAAAAATATCATAAAAATAAAATTCACATGCCCCAAATCTCCTGTGGAATACTACGCTGTGGTTAAAAAGAAGGAACTCCTATCATTTGCAACAGCATGGATGGAACTGGAGAGCATTATGCTAAGCAAAATAAGCCAGTCAGATAAATATCACATGATCTCACTCACTTATGGAATATAATGAACAACATAAACTGATGAACAAAAATAGATTCAGAGACAGAGAAGCATTGATCAGAGGGAAGGCAGGGGAGGGTGGGGGTAAGGGAAAGATCAACCAAAGGACTTGTCTTTATGCATGTAAGCATAACCAATGGATACAGACACCAGGGGCATGAGGGCATGAGTGGAAGGGTGGGGGGATAAGGACACATATGTAATACCTTAATCAATAAAGAAAAAAATTTAAAAATAAAATTCAGTTGTAAAGCACTGAAAAAGAGATGTCATATAAAAGCACTACATTACAAATATCTCATATTTTTTCTAAGTACGAATTACATATGAGATGAAAGGATAATGGAGATGAATTATGGTAGGAAAGAGGTGGGGTGAATAATAAAAAATTAACTTGTTTAAAGTTATTCATTTTATTTTACGGCTACTAAATTATTTCTCAAGCTATCAAACTCTAACAAATTTAAGCTACTAGATTTCATGTAGTTCCAAAGAAAAAGAGGAAAGAGCAAACAAATTCCAGGGAGAAAAATTTTCTAAACATTAATAAACTCCACTGAATCACTAATAGTTCAAGTAAGAATTAAAGACAAAAATCGCTGGTGTCTAGCAAAAATTATCCAAGACCTAAGAGCTATCGAAATCTAAGCAAATCAAGAATTTGAATAGGAACCTATTCCTATTCATACTGTCAATTAAACTAGGAGGCTGTTACACTGAGGTGGCTCTAATGCTGTGCAGGTCTACACCACAATCCAAGATCTAAGCCGGAAATGCCTCAAGATTAGAAAATCAAAATTTAAGGACACCAGTCACAGTCAGCCAGGTTTTAAGCTACATCTAGTCAATAATTTCCTTACTTTGCTTCTGCCTTTTCTCTGTGAAACTCTCTCCTAAAATGCCTGTCAGGGCAGCACCTCCAGCCTCTTATGCTTTGGTGCTACCCACTTGCAATAGATTTTTGCTTGGATGAACTGTGAAAATTTTTAAAGACTTTTCCTTCTTTGAACTGCTGACGCTGTATCCTTAGAAGACATGGGAAAGAAATGATAAACATCTCGTGAATTAGAAAAAAGGGTGAACAGTCTTTCCTGTGTAATTATTTTATATTTTAATACTGAATAATAATAAGCAAGCCTCTTTAAATATCATACCTGCAAAATATTTTTCAAGATAAAAATAAAAATGCACACTGCTGGTTAAAGTTTACTTAGATATTAAAAAACAGGCACACAAATTTAAAACAACAACACAAGAAATATGTCATTAAGAAATATGGAGTAAATAAACACTTGTTATAATTATTCCAAGAACACTGTGACAGAGAACATTTACAATAGATTTTGACACATGTTTCTTGGGAGTTATGGCAGTAGTAATAGCAGCATGACCCTGGGTGACTGAATAAACTTTTTTCTCTAAAAAATGAGGGAACTAAACCAACGGATTTGAAAAGGATTTTCAAATCCTACCTCTTCTACTGTTTTACTTTACAAGAAGGAGGAAAAGGAACTTTCAGAGGTAAACATTCCACATGGCTTTATGAGCTTTCTGTTTTGTTGGAATATGATTTTAAAAGTCAAATGTATTAGACTTGTTTGTATTTTTTTAAGTTATGCCTAATTTTAAAACTCCTAGAGGGCACTCTCAGGTCTTTGCCCCACCCTACAGGCAGTTCCCATCCTAGACTCTTTTGTTCTTCATGGCCAGCAGAAGGATCTCTCTTCTTCAAATCTCTTGGCAGATGCCTGTTTATATCCGACTCACCTCGGATGACCCCCCCTTTTGATTAACTCAAAGGCAGCTGATTTGGAACCTTAGTCACATCTGCAAAATCACTTGGACTTTGTATCTAATCTGCCCTAATCCAGTGCGTAACTGTCTCATCAGTCTGTCTCCAAGAGCCAGGGATTATATTGAGCATGTACCTCAGGGGCTATCTTAGAATACTCCCCCTGGACCTATGAGCCACATTCATTTGTTTATCATCCTAATCACTGGGATGCTCATCTTGATCAGTGCCATGAAACTAAGTACTGATTACTTTAATTTTCAGTCTCTCTGAGTGTCATATTGGAGCAGTTACAGGTAATTCTGAGACGCACAGGAAATGTTCTTGTCAACGATATTTTTACATTGACACTTTGAGGTCACTAAAATTGTCCATTTTGCTAAGCTCATTAAAGCAAGACTGTTATCAGTGAAGGGGTGATATAACTAAGCCAGTTATTTCAACAAGAGATAATGCAACAGATTTGGTTGGTTAGAGTACTTTGAAAAATTAGAACACGAAATAAATACATTTTGATGAAGACAGAAATGTCTCTAAGTGTCTGGAACCCACAGGCTCTGGAATGAAGAGTGGAGTGAATAACGATAAAGTGTACAAGGATTCAAATGATGTTTTGTTTGGTTTAGAAAAAGCATTATCAGCACCAAAATTTTAGTTATAACTTACTTAAAAACAATTAATTGCCTTAGGACAATCAGGTGGTTGGAGTGTTTCTTAAGGCAAGAAGGCTTGGGACTTCAGAGTGAGACTAATGCTTGAGGACACAATAATCAAGTCTTGAGCTTCCATAAAGAAATACATGAAACTGATCAATTCTGTCCTTGCTAAAAAAAGCTGGACAAACTTAAAACCAATGACTTTTCTTGAACTTATCAGAGAACTGAGATTGAAGAGCAAACATCACACCAAAGTCTGGACAACAGGCGCATCCAGAGAGATCTATAGACTGATAACATGCTGATGAGGAGGGCAGCTGCGGGAGCCACAGATTGGTAGGAACGCTTAAATGATGATGAGCTCGTTGAATTTTCAGATCTATCTTATTTGTAGGAAGTATTATTCTCACCATCTCACAGTGGAAGAAACTGAGTGTCAGAGACGTTGAATAATTTATTCAAGGTCATAATTTTAACATATAAACCCACCCAGATTTGCCTAATTCTAGTGGTGTGCTAGTAACTGATTAACTAGAGGCATGGGGCGGGGAGAAATATCAATTGGTGGGCGACTGATTTGTGGTATTTTCCTATTTTCCTGATGAAAATGTTCCCAATGTGGCTTAATTCAAGCTATGGATGTGGGATCACTGAATTCAGTGCCCCAGATCTCAGGTAGATGAAGGCTCTTATATACCCCAGGGACCAAGACAAGGTCAACAGTGCATTGATTTCAGGACCCTAAAAAGATAGAGTTCATTTTTCAAGAAATGCCATTGAAAATGAAAGCTCCAATGTAAATTAATAAGGTTTATTAATTTTTACATTTTGGGGAAAATTTACAAAACAAACACTAGTTGTGAAATTAGTTGAGATAGGCTTTAATGAGCAGCGGGAAGTGGGCTAAGCTGCTTAATACTTGTAGGAAGTATTATTCTCATCATCTCACAGTGGAAGAAACCGAATATCAGAGATGTTAAATAATTTATTGAAGGTCATAATTTTAACATATAAACCCATCCAGATTTGCCTAATGGGTCCTGTGACATTGCCCAAGCATGGCATAGAATTCTGACTGTAGTAAGACTCAGTATAAGTCGTGAAACCATAAAAATCCTAAACAAACCATAGGAAACACATCTCAGACATCTCTACTTGCTGATACATCTCCTAGGGTATGGGAAACAAAGGAGAAAATAATGGGACTACATCAAAATAGAGGTAAGAAGTGTTTTAGCTAAAAACCCTGAAACCACCCATTTTAGTTCTAAGCTCAGTGTATTTTCTAGAAGATGGAAGCTGAATCTAAAGAAAAAAGCTGGAGAAGGCAGGGACAGAGCATACTTGCTAAGCTGCATTTATGACTCAGTCACATTTTGGCTAAAGACCAAAACTTACCTTTGGCTTTCTTTCAGCAAGATAATTGTTTCTCCAGATTATTACTACACTAGGGGCCCGGTGCACAAAAATTTGTGCACTTGGGGGGGGGGTCCCCCTCAGCCCGGCCTCTGCCCTCTCACAGTCTGAGACCCCTCAGGGAATGTGCACCTGCTGGTGTGCCTGGCCAGCCTGGGTGAGGGGCTGATGGCTGTTTGCAGGCTGCCCACAGCTCCCATGACCCAAGGTCCCAGTGAGGCTGGCTGGAATCAGGTTTCTGGCGTTTATTTATCTTCTATAATTGAAACTTTGTTACCTTGAGCAGAGGCCTAGGCAGGCAATGGAAGCCTCCTATTTGCTTTAGCTCCGTGGCTTCTATAATTGAAACTGTTGGTTGAGCAGAGGCCTGCCGGCCTTGTCAGGCAGCTGCAATGGAAGCCTCCTATTTACTCTAGCTCTGTGGCTGCAGGCCTCCATCTTGGCTGGGTTAATTTGCATACAGCTGCTCTGATTGGCTGGTAGGCGTGGCTTAGATGTCTTGGAGTGATGGTTAATTTGTATATTACTCTTTTATTAGATTAGATATGAGTGTAATTTTTCGTTTGAAGGGCAACTCTTTCCAGTTGTGAGAGACCCAATCCTCATTTACTAAATAGAAATTTCATGCAATAAAAAGTAAATTTTTTGGAGGGGAAAATTATCAATCAACTCTTGAAGAACAGAAAAGGCCCTTTCATAATTTTTTGATTAGTGGAGCACTAATCCAACATAAATGGTAACATATCTGTCAAGTTAGTTTAATGTTTGTATATAGATTATTGATTTCAGAGAGGAAAGGAGAGGGAGAGAGAGAGATAGAAACGTCAATGATCGGCTGCCTCCTGCACACCCCACACTGGGGATCGAACCCACAACCTGGCCATGTGCCCTGATCAGGAATTGAACCATGACCTCTTAACCACTGAGCCATGCTGGCTGGACTTAAGTTAGTTTAATTTGAGTTAGTATTAACGCAACTGCTAGGAATTATGTCATGGGGCAGAGGAGAAGATGATTAATTGCCAGCTAAGAGGCATTAATCATAAGTTTTTTAAGAATTCAGATAAGGAAAAGAGGTCTTCAGTCTGTAGTGGTCAGGACGGGGTTTATCTCAGCTGGGTGTTAGCCAACACTGTCCAGGTGCTCCAGTGAGAGGAAACATTGGACAGAATTACCATATATAGTGGTTTCATGTAACCTCTGTCCCTTAAATATAATGAAGAGTACAGTTGGGAGTATTTTCCAATTTCAGTATTAGTGGAAAGAAAGAATGTTATTGTAAGATGTTTTATGAGAAGTCCAAGAAATATTTTAATGTAATTCAGCTCAGATAGATGCACACTCATTTAACTGGAGATTTAAAAATTTAAGACTCTAATAGTTAATGTTAAAGTTAATGTATTTTAATATTAGATACACTAAAGGATTACTAAGTGTACATAATGTTTTAGTATTTAAGCATTCTGTGAGACCTATGTTAGCAGGACAGCCACTTTACAACAGTCGTTCATAACCTTATCCCTTGGAATCTATTTGAAAGACATAAATCTTCTCTCTCAAAAAATGATATATACATATACATATACATGTATATACATATACAACTTTTATTCAGTTTTGAGGTTTATTATTCTCATGAATTTCAGTTAAGTATTCAGGTTAAAAATCCCTGCTTTACTTAAAGACTTATAAATTTAAGTGTTAGGTTTGGGGTCACTTATGAATCGTTACAAATTATATCTTGACTCTGGGTTTCACCTACTCTAAGTCTTGCCTCACAAGAATGGGAATCTTATGTGGTGCTGGACACTATGATCGGTGTTTTTTTTTATTGAATAGAGCTAATTTTTAGTGATTATTTTAGTAACTGTCAAAAAATGTACCCTGAGACAGGCAAGAAGTTGCATTTTTTATGTTCACTGCTTATAGAAGTACAATACTTTTATACAGATATGACTTGAAGGATCTTGCCTTTGGTGCTGGTTGGCCCCAAATGGGTTCTATGAGTTGTTAAGGATAACTCCAATTGGCATGCATTCTGGAGTGGGCTGATTCTCTGGTATATTTGTCTTCCTCTTTCTAGTCCCCTTTCTGCCTGGGGCCATTGGCTTTTCATATCAGAACAATGTATGATGCTCCCACTGTACTAGATTGTGACAGAGCTTAACATTGAGTTTCCAAGGTTAATTTGCCCAAGGTCATATGGCCAGTGAGTACCAAGAACCAATGAAGTTGCAATGTAAACCAGTTTCTTTTGTCAAAAATTGTTTTATTGTTGTTGCTGTTATATTATTTTTTGTTGGCTTTATTACATTTTGATTGTGTTGTCTTACCTTTTGTCTTCTAAACATTTTCCCTTGCTTCAGAGCTTTTTCATTTTTAAATTTTCCAAGCTCCCATACTTTCATACCCTACATGTAATATAGAAGAACCCAGCACAGATGAGAGGAATAAATCTGGGTCAAAAGCCAGAAGATCTACACCTTGATCCAGTTCTGACACATAATGAAATCTCCTTACACAGTTGTATTAACCACGACCCTGTGAAGCACACAGACTGCTGAAAGTCCAAAAGAGATCAAGTCTGTGCAAGCCCTTGGAAATCAACAAAGTGAAAGTCAAATTCAAGGGCTTATCATTGTTCATAATAGTAACAAGGATAACTGATAAATGTTTTTGATGAAATATTTAGAGCTTAAATTCTGGAGTAATATGATAGTGTCTATATCTCCCATGTGGTAACAGACTTTGATATGTATTAAATGTTTAATCTAGAGTTGATATTAAATTTTAACATTCACTTGGCTGACACTGAAGGCAAATATTCATATCCTTCTGGAGAAGAAATTTGCATTCAAGTGAGGAAGACAAGTTCAGAGGTATAATAATAGAGAGGAAATGTCCCCCAGATAGTGATTATTCCACCAGCTACAGCAGCCCTGTCTCTCCTTTTCTATAAAGCTGATTTCTTGTCTTTGCAATAATCCTCCATACCAGGTACTCTAATTTTGAAGGAAGGGGGCTGAGCATGGGTAGAAGCAATCTGTTGAGTTTGCCTGCCCAGAATTCTTTCTTCATTTTTCTTCATTCTTTTTTCATTTTCCCTGAGGCCTGAGGGACCTCCATTCCATATAACAATCTTACCATACAATGTTTACATAATGAAAGACAGGTTAATCAGAATTTTACTTGGGATTTTATGGCAAGGCAAGTGGAGAAGAAGCCCAATTCCCTAGAAGCAGTAACTGAGTTTTGGGAGAACCTGGACCTGCGGGGACCTCCTCTGTCATCCTGAGAAGAGAGCCTGCCTGAGAACGATGCCAGCACGTATTAAGCAGAGAGGCAGGTTCGAGTTGATCTGGCTGACACCTCGGTTCTCAGCCTTATGAAGTGAGCTCTAGCCTCTGGATTTTCCCTTTGCAAAAATCAACCAATTATTTTCTTACCTTAAACTAAATTGAGATTCTGTTATTTTCAACTGAGTTTTACTACTCTGGTATTATAAAGGTTCCTGTGAATGTCCAGTTTCTGCTCTTTCCAGAAAGACTCTAGTATGAAGAGAAAAGTAAAATGGCCTTTTGGCCCTGAACTGTAATTAGATCAGAAAGAAATGGTCTGGTGGAATAGTCAGTCTTGATACGTATTATAACATTTTAAAATCTGTACATAATGATTTTCCTTCTCTTTCATATTAGTTGTCCAATATGTCTTACCTTGTAATAATTGAGTGTATTACTGATTCTTTAGGCAAAGTACTGAGAATTCTGCACGTGTAGGCAGGCAATGCTTTACAAGACTGAAGCTGCCTCCCAACACACATGGCACTTAGTACATTTTATGTGCTATTTTGTGACCTAGAGTTTCTCTTGGAGTGTGGCCTTTCACTGTTGGGTGCATAGAGACAGAGTTAGAAAGTTTGAGATAAGTTTAGAAAAGAATCTGGTTTGCACAGCATTCTTAAGAAATGTCCTGCTGTCAGTGCCATGGTTTCTAGAGTCAGATGGCAAAAAATAGAGAGGAAACTGTGTTCATGTAAGCGTATTGCTTACTCTTCTGATTTGAATAAGCAAATGAACATTATCCACCATACACACCCCCAAAAGACAACAAAAAACAAAACACACACACACACACACACACACACACACACGTTGCCAAGTATTCTCACTACCCATGACAGCATATTCTACAATTATGAAAGCGTTTTTTTAGCATTCTAAGTTGTTGTTCTTTAAATCTATCCTATGAAAATGTCAGTATTTCTGTGTGGGTGGTTGTGGAGAAAATGTATTAAATTAATACTTTGTCAGAGATGTGGTTAGGTGAGTATAGGGGGTATAAGGATAGTATTAAAGAGGGGGTTGTTGAAATAGGAGAGTTGCCTCTATCTGTTAAATTCTAAACCTAATTTGAAGTTTTGCCTCAGAATTCCTTGCTGGCTGAGCGACTGAGTGTGTCTCCCGTAACAAGGGCTTCTGGCTCCCTTTAGGGAGAGAGTCCGCTCAAGTCTCTGTAAAATAACAGGAATGATTGTGTCGCACTTTCACTAACTCAGAAGCTTCTTCCAGACTTTGCTTTGTTCACTCAGAAAGATTTCATTGCTTCCCATTACAAAGCCTTTCTGTTGGTGATAACATGAGTACCTTCAAGAAATAAAGCACCCGTGACTGTCTTTAGACTTCATTTCCAGAGGTCGCTGCATGCTCTTGATGGAACATAAAAAGAAAAAAAACAAGTGATTTTATTCTTAATAGGGAAAAGTCTTCCATATTTTTTTTCTCCTAGAAATTTATGTCACGCCGCTTTCTAAAAGGATCAGAAGTGGCTTGGAAATTAAAACGTCACGTGAAAGATGTTCAAGGTCACTGTAGATGACAGCCCATTAGAAGTAAACAAAACGCACCTCAGAGCATTTAGGCAATGCGTCCGGGTCTGAGGTTTTTGACGTCTAACATAAATAAAGATAAGTTGTGGACCACATATTTTCATTCGTTGACTGAAAGAACATTCACATTCATTTCAGTGGTAGGCTTTTTCTTAGAATGACACTGTGAAAAAACCTTACCATTAGGGTCCTTGTTTACAAAATTAGGGATACTCTGTTGTATGAATAGCTAGAGAGCAAGGAATACGGGGAGCAGGAGATATTTTATTTCGTCAAAGAAAGAAGATGTGGTGCAGTGACTTAAATAAACAAGGCGAATCTTGATGGAAAACCCAAGAGGAATGCTGCTGAGTACTTTGACCACATTTCTGAGGATAAAACTAAGTGCAGTTCTCCCCTTTGGCCCCAATTTTTATTGAATATGTGAAAACAACAACAACACCTGAATATCAAGTAAAACAAAGCGGAAAAATAAATGTATTGAAAAGGTTTTGACCTGCAAGCTGAGAAGCTCAATGAGTTGCTCAGTCTAAGGGATTTTTGTGAGATAAATACAAAAGTTATTTGGTGTTTTTTTTTTTTTCAATAGACTGCCTAGCCTAGTGTTCTTATTTGGACCAGGGTGGCTGAATCAGGAGAACAAGGAAATCCAGAGATGACAGGAGCAGACTTGGCATTTGGGTATTGGCTGGCATCCTCTGAGGATCTCTGAGCAGAGTTGTAGACTCCTGTTAGGTGAGGTTGCTTGCCACTTGATTAGTCACATTTCGCCATATCCCCACAAAACTACACATTTCTTGCATAGGCATTAGGTTTTTTTTCTGTATTTGGGAAAAGTGAGGAAGGACTACGTGTAGTCTTTGGCAAAAAAGTGAGAACTCAAGCTGTCGATGGGATGTCTGCGATATGCGGACAAGAGTTTACAAATGACCCATGAGCACAAAAAATAGAATGTCGTCCACGATTTTCCCATCACCAGCAATGTCTGACTTTCACACAAACAGAAGCACATTCAGGCTGTCTGGACTGGACTCACTATTGAATTCCTCACAGGATCGTTTTAAACCCATTTTATTATCTCCTGATTTTTTAACCTCCCATTTTTCTTTTTGGCTGCTTGAAAAATGACCTCATCTTCCAATTAACTAAGAAGTTTTAAAATTAATATATTTTAGCACCCTAACCTTTTATTATGTCTTTATATGAGTATTCTATAGCTACATAACAAATTACCACCAATTTGGCAATTTAAAACATGGTAACTTATTATCTCACAGTTTCTGTGGATCAGGGCTCCACACAGGACTTAGCTAGGTCCTTTGCTCATGGTCTCGCAAAGCAGCAGTCAAGGTATTGGCTAGGGCTGAATTCTCATCTGAGGTTTGAGGGTGCTTCCAAATTTGCTGCTTGCTCCTTGTCAGAATTTAAGTCATAAAACTGAAGTCCTCAGCTTATAGAGGCTATTCACCATTCTTTGCCTCTTGTCCTTTCCACAACATGTCACGTTGCTTCCAGATCAACATAAGAGTGCCTGCTGCTTCTTGCTTCTTACTTGTAGACTCTCTTTGAAAGAACTCACCCCTAAGGTCAAACCCAACCAGGACAAATTTTCTCTTGATTAGCGCGAAGTCATATGACTAGGTGCTTTAATTACATCTCTGAAATTCTTTCATCTTTGCTACAACCCAACGCAATCATGTGAGTAATGTCCCCTCACATTCACAGGTCATGTCCACACATGGGGAGGGGATTGTGCAAGGACATGGGTCATCAGGAACATCCTCCTATCAGAATGCTTCTTGCCACACCCTTCCTTTCTCCTTGTCAGAATTTGTTCATCTATTTCCAGACTTTCCCTTCTGTCTCCTAAGGCTCTTTGCTCTCTTACTTTACAATGCTATCCCTCATTTAGCTGCTCTTTTTAAAAAATGTACTTTTTAAAAAAATTGATTTCAGAGAGGAAGGGAAAGTTACTAAATGTGAAATAAGATTCAAAGGGCTAAAATGCTAAGGAACCATCCTAGAAACTTACAGTTTCTTGGATATATAAAGAAAAATGTTATTTTTCCTGAATATACTATTTCAACAAATGAAAACCAAAGTTAATTATGTTTATGTCAAGATTTTACTGTAAGAACTCATATGTTTTAGGAGGGCAAGGCACTTACCAGTCTGTAAAGAACATGATAATACAAAGTTTAGAGAAAAAATTGATTTCTAATTTATTGCCTCTTGTTTCCTTTTGATAAATATTCAGTATAACTAGATTATTGATTCAGTTAGAAGCAATCAACTTTTAAAGATTTTATGATTCTGTGGACCTGATAATTTAAAAGTTAGCTTCCACAAACCTCAGGGCCAAATTAGCAGCCTATGTTACCTTGTGCATTTGCATATATATATATATATATATATATATATATATATATATATATATATACTAGGGGCCCGGTGCACAAAAATTTGTGCACTCGGGGTGGAGGGAGTCCCTCAGCCCGGCCTGTGCCCTCTCACAGTCTGGGACCCCTCAGTGGATGTCCTATGATAGCTCCAGTCTGCCAGGCGCCTTTTGTGTGTGTGTGTGTGTATGTGTGTGTGTCATCACTGGGGACCTGCCCCCAGCCCCATCAGAGGCTCGGAGTAGTCCTCCTGTGTGTGTCTACCTGCTGAGGACCTGCCACCAGGCACACTGTGGAGGCTTGGAGCAGGCACTCCCTCTATGTTGATCTCTCAGACTCTTGCCCTCCCCAGCATGTTGTTCTCTTTTTTGAGCTGTGACCAGAGCTGTGGGCGGCCTGCCTACCAAGCTTGCCTACTGCCCATCTTCCTCCAGTCACCAGAAAGCAGGGAAAACCCCCCTCGTGGTCAGGCCAGCCTTTTCCTGCTCCCTGATCCCTGGAAGGGACCTGGGAAGCCGCCAAGCAGGCCGCCAACTCTTTCCCACTCACCCGTCCCCTGCTGCCTTCCTTTCCCACTTCCCGGTGCCGCCAAGGGGTCTGGGGAGCTGCCAAGCAGGACCCCGGCCCCTGCAGC
>PVJC01027821.1:0-23003 GCA_004026665.1 Murina feae
GGGAATTGGGAGGAGGGGAGCTATGGGGGAAAAAAGAGGAACAACTGTAATAATCTGAACAATAAAAATAAATTAAAAAAAAAAAAAAAGAAAACTAAGATGCTTAATTTTAAATACCTCATAGGTGAAGGAGCTAAGACTGAATCACAATCTTCCTAACTCTGCATTAATACCCCTTACCCAGTATCCAGACTCTGAATCTTTACACATTTTGGTCAGTTTAAGACTGTTTGAACTTGTCATAATGTATACATTTATTATGTCTATTACAGCAACTCTCTTCAAGCATATTCTCACAATAGATAGTAAATATAGATGATAGATGTTATAGAAGGAAGTAGATGATCTAAGAAATTCTAAATGCTAGTTTGGACTCCAGGTCTTTTAAAGGTGTCACTTTGATAGTTAATGACACTTTTTTGAACTCTAGTTTCTTATCTGTAAAATGGGGGGTCTTAATTACCAACTAAACATGTGTGGGAGGTGGGGAGAATATGGTAAAAATCATTAAAAATGATGTCTATGAGCAACCTTATAAACTATAAATAAATAATGATAAGATAATATTTACCAAAATTTTTTAAATCCACTGAAACTTAGATAATATGTCATTATATGATATATAACAAGTATATGTTTATGTATTTTATGTATGCACACATTTAGATGCTATATATACACATATGCATATGCTATATATAGTATATATATAGTATATATGTATATATACATATATGTATATATAATACATAGTGTATATATGTATATATGTAAACACAGAGCAACTGGGACATAATCAATATATTATAATCAATATATAATATTCCTGGAGTGGTGATATGTTGCCCGTTATATTTTTTACTGTTTGAGGCTCAGTATCCTCAATGGCATAATGAAAATTATATGTCAGAGATAGATGGCTATAAGGATTAAATCCACAAAGGCAATTGAAAGTGTCTAGCAAAATTTCAAGAATCATTATGATCTGAACAAATGTTAACATAATTAGAATCCAAATCCATCAACACTTTATCAATGTTTTCTCAGATACCAATCAGTTCTCCAATTATCTAGCAAAAATCAGGTGTCCAAGAATCCCATTCAATTCTGAGATTACCTAGCGGAGTTAGCATCAGACCCCACAAATTAAAGGGCTCAGCTGCATAAGCCTACCCCTATTTCTAATTAGAAATTGATGCCAGGCATAAATCCTGGGCCACCTGTGCTTTTCCACTAACTGGTTATAAATCAGGGATTCCCAGGCCTCCTTCCTCAGGAAAACACTTTACTTACTTTAACTGGTTTATGATAAAGGTTACAGTTCAGGAACAGTCAAATGGAAAAGATGCACACGGCAACGTATTGGGTGGCATGAGAGCTCCCATGCCCTCTCTAGGCAATCACCTTTCCAGCACGTCAGTGAGTTCACCAACCTGGATGCTCTTGAAACATTCTTTTTCAAATGTATAATCCAAGTTCTGTACCCTCACTCCCCACCTCCTTGGAGGATGGAGCTGAGGGTTCCTACTCTCTATGCACGAATTTGTTCTTTCTATTGATCAGCCCCTAATCTAAGGCTGTGGAAGGGTTCCACCCTGTTACCTCAATAGCATAAACTCCAGTGTGCTCCAAAGGGGGTCCACATAAATAACAAAATGCACTCCTATCTCTCAGGTAATTTCAAATTTTAGTTGCCCTGTGCTCTGAACCAAGGACAAAGACCAAATATATATCTTATCATACCACAGTATTTATCATAATATTTATTGGTCCCTTAAATATACACAGGATTTGTCTCTCTGGCACAAGTCATTTGGCAAATAAATTCTGATGGTGGTAAAGGACATGGAAAGGCAGCTAGCTGTAGGCCAAGGAAATGATCTTAGTCTTTCATATGTATTTAAAAATTAAGTATATTTTTGGATATCTGGATGCCTTATATGTTTAGTGGGAATCAGTGGTGCTACTATTAAAGTGTAAGGGTAACTGAGGTTTTCATATTTAGCAAATTGCACTTTGCAGACTACTACACAGAGTCCTGGAGCGAACATTTTTTCAAATAGACCCACATCATCAGTCTTCAATGGTATGGAGTTCCAGGATTCTAGGATGTAGTATCCTGAGCTCTTTGAATGCTTTGAACAAGCTTCTGCTGTGTGTCTTCCCTTGCCATCTTCTCAGTTCCCAGTAGAGATTTTCTCACTGGCCCAGTTAGGGTCAGGCATTCACTCCCAAAATCAATCTGCTATGGCCTAAAACGTGGTAACACACTTGTTATTCTTATATATTAAGGGCCCAGTAATCAAGGAGAATGGGAAATATGTAAGTCAGGCAAATACTACATGTGCTAGTGAAGATAACTTCTAAAAACTAAACTATTGAAGAAATTAATTTTATTAGAAATTATTGTTTTGGAAATTAATGACAGGATGTGAGTTTAAATTACCTGTGCTTTATAAATACTAGTGTATGTGTGTGTGTGTGTGTGTGTGTTTGTGTTCACACGCTCATGCATGCATGTGCTCACTGGTATATATAAGTATGTTTCTGTTATAGGCAGGGAGCTCTTCTCACGGCCACCAGTTTCCAGTAGATGTGGGCTTCTTGTGATATCATGAGAATTTTCTGAGACTCACACATGGGAGGATCAGCTACTGTAGAAAACTATATTTCTATGGAATTACACCTCTGAGTTTCCAAATTCCCATTTCCCTTCGTCCTGCCAAGGAGGAAGTCCTATTTTGTTTGTTTCAGCAGGAAGATTAAAGCCAGTGTCCAGAGTTTCATTTCCAAGTTGGGACACATTCTAATCCAGCATCAAGCTAGCTTAATTTGTGTTCCCAATTACAGTCCATCAATACATTGCATGTGGGGTCTGCATGGCCACATGGCTGTGGAGGGAATACAGGCAAACAAAGGAAGAACCAGAGAGCCAAGAGCCTAGAGAGTAAACTCCTTTCTTTGAGGGGATTTGTATCCCCAAATTTTCATGGGCTTGTGGTGGACTTGCCCCCTCTAGCCAATTATCTTTGTTCCCAAGTTTGATTGACAGGCATCTACCCTATCTCACCCTGACTTTACTGTGCATGCACCCGTTTCCCCTTTGTCTAGTCCATTCCTCCAGTAATCGCAGGAATGGAACTGTGGTTCCCACGGTAGTGTGAAGTCACAGCTTCCTGGTGAAGCTACCCAAATGACATGCCTATACTGGCCTTCCTTTTGCTCCTCTCCTGTTATTCATAACCAGCCAACTACAATGATAGCATTTTCATAAGTATAAAATATATCAACCTAAAAATAGAAGACCTAAATGAGAGACAACAAGATTCATGTGAGATCCAAATGGAAACAAACAGGAAGCACTGAGGCAGAAACCAAAATAGTGTTCCTATTAGGAAATAGAAACAAGAGGTATTTATGAGAAAGAAAAGGGGGATAATTGCATGACTAGAAGGAAGAAATTTCTATGGGTGTTAATGAGCAAATGAAGGAAGTTACATAGATGCAGATAAGCTACGGTGGTGATGCTAATGATGAAGAATGCCTAATTTTCAGTTAGGTAATCATTATGTCTGTTTTCCTACTGGCTTTGCAAACAGTTGTTCAGCACCCAATGCTGGTTAAGGCTCAGTCCAAAGCTGAATTATCCAGCTTTAACATTCGAAAGGCTTGAAGAGTAAGACCTGCAAGGCAGTTCCTCTGAGATGGCAGCTCTGACTTCATTTTTAAGTGGTTCTGTGTATATATGTAGTATATATGTAATATACTAGAAATATAGGTATAAGTAAATCTGAGCACGACTACCTTGATTGAGGCCTGTGTTATTTCCTTGCAGAGAGTTTCCCTTTGTCTGGAACTAATGGGAACAGAATGTACTTTGGTGGATGATGAGTTTCCAAAGACAGCTTTTATGCCACTTGGTCAATTGGACATCCTACCTGGGCCCAGTCTGGCTTATTACTGCTCATTCATACATCTTAAAATCTCTTGACAATTCTCCTTCATAGTAAATGGAGTCAGCACTCTCAAATGGATCTCATTAGACTTATTATAAAACCACTACACTAGAAAGAGTTTTCATCCCAGAAGGATTTCAGAGTTTGAACTTATCAAGCCTCTCCACTGTTCTATTTCTGATTAGCAATTTGTCCTCCTAAGAGCTTTAAAGGTATACTTTTATATCTCTGTAATTTTATCCTTTTCCCATTTTTCCTTTATTGAAACATTCAAATGTATTTTGCTTTTTATCTTGGATCTGTCACTCAGCATATGTCAACTTCAAGATTTCTGGACTATAGCCGTGATTATCAGTAATGTTTCAGGGGGGAGGGGGGAAATAGAAAAAAAAATAGAGTGCATGCATTAGATCTCAGAGATGCTGCCTTGATATATAACATCCTAGTTATGTTATTCTAAGTTATTTTCTTCAAAAACTCAAATGCCAATCTGTAGTCTTGTCTGGGAGAAGTAAAGACATTTCCTTTTATTATAGGTTATCAAATACTATGTCTAATCTATCCCTATCATCTTTTCCGTTTAATGCTTCAAAAGCTTTTATTTAAGGCTCTTTTCTTTCTGATAGCTACCTCACCAGGCTTCACATCCTCAGCCCCACATCACTTCTGTGAAGGCTTCCTAACAACCGCTGCTTTCTGTCTAATGTGGCCACTCTTACTCTCTGGGAAAACCTTGGTCAATGTCCTTTCCACCTTTCTTTAATGGTTGTGGTCATAAATTTGGATCCCAACTGGACTACAAGCCCTCTATAGGCAGAGTCTACAACTTATCATCTGCAACAGAGTCTAGCTCATGTATAAAAAGCTCAGATGAGTGGTCCACAAATGTTTACCTGCTGATGGGTAGAAAGTTTGGTGAATGGATACATTAATAACTGTGTTGCTTTTGTAATCATATGGAATGATGCTTACACCTAATAGGTACTTAGTAAAAGTTTGAGTTAAATTGATATTCCAAATGTGAGGCAAAGTGAGTTAATATGGAGAAGTATATAAGGTTGTACAAATATCATTAAGTGATTTAGAAAGTAGAATTTTGGAGCTAGAAATACTTTAGAAATTAAGTAAAAATTGGAGAATTTTAAAAAATAGAGAATTTTGGATTATCTATTTACATTCTTTCATCAGAGAAGGAATTGAACTTTGACTCACATAAAGTAATATTAGCTTTCCTAAAACTGCAGGCAAGGTGACAGAAAATTGCATTTTCTTTATTCATAGTCATTTTTACAGGAAGCCTAAAATTGTTATGTTATCTTAAAGTTAAAAAGCAAAATTTAGAAGCAATACATGTTTATCTAAAATAAAAAAAGAATTGCAGTTGTGGGGCATAGATTTAGGTAGAAACCCAAATTATATCCTGATTATGGGATGAAGGTATGGGGTTTTTATGAGATAGCAAAGGGAAATAATTCCATGAATGAAAGGAATTTCTATTGGTGCTAATAAGCAAAGTTATTACTTAGCTGCCCATAGTTATTTATGGATTCTAAAGACTGTCTTTACTAGTCAGACCTTATAGTCAGAATATGTGTGTTCTTTTTAGCTTCTTAAAGAGTTGTTTATAAAACAGTGTTGGTTTAGATCAGTCCAAATCTTATTTTGTTCAGTTCAAACATTCTGCAGGCTCAAGGAGTTCCTCTAGAATGGCTGTCCTAACTCCATTTTATAATAGCTCCACTTAATCCATTTTTTTTTTCTATTTACCTCTTCTGACTATAATATCTCTTGAAAGCATTATGCTGGTCAGTTATTAAAAGTCTCATTGTTCTTCCATTACCAGGAAAGTTAATCTCTGGTATGCCATGCTCATTCCCAGTATGTATTGAGCCACATAGGATGGAAAGTGGTTTCCTTAGGTCAACTTGAGCAACAAGAGCACCAGAGTATGAAGGCTTCACCATCGTGTTCCTTTAGGGACAAATGTCTTCTGTAATTACTTGAGCTTTCTCAGATGAAGCCTCAGACGCCTTAGTGACTGATCATCTCAAAGCTCAGAGTGGCCATTTTCTCATTGGTGTCTTTCATGACATAGAGCTGTGAGAACCAGACGAAGTTTCACACAAACAAAATTTCTACAATAGCACACAAAAGGCTAACTCCAATTTGAAGACTAACTAGCCCTGAGCCAGGAGATAATGTGTGATGGTAGCCAGCTAAAAAGATCACGGGTCTGGAGATGTCAGTGGGCATTGCAGTTAAGCATTCGGCATGTGCCTGTCTAGCTCTGTCTCTATTTTGCCAGAGGTAGACCTGTGGTGCAAGCAATCCATGGAAACAAAGAAAATACGAAGGTTAATGTTTGGAAACCAATTTCTTAACCTAGGGGCAGCCGGTCAAGGAGATGCTAGAGTAGAAGCAACTTGGGCAGTTCAGAATGTCTCGGATGATGTCATCAGTTGTTTAGGCAAGCTTTTATTGAGTGCCTTACACTGTGTCAGGCACAAAGGCTGTGTAAGCATGAGTTACAGCTATTTCTCTGAAGTTTGTATCAAGTCATTTATAGTCAGTTTGCAAGGCTTTGGGGAATAAAGTAGCTTTTTAGTTCTCAATTATTTCAAGTCAAAGATAAAAGACAAACTGTGTACTTTAGTTTAGAGAGTGGTAGCCAAATAACTGAAGAAACTAGAAGAATTTAGGATTCAGTCTAGTTTACAGGTAGAAATCAAAACCTAAGACAACAAAACCAATAATATCCATAAATATTATAGTTTCTATTGAAACACATTTTCTCTCTTTATATTATTCCTACTTATACCACAAATATTTTGTAAACAAATAAGTTTTACTATTATTACCTCTAGTGTCCATAAATTTGGCCTGATAACATGTAGTAAGTATGGCAATTGATCGATCATACAGGCCCTTTTAAATCTGCTTTATTGGAACTTTTTATTAGAAGTCTCCAGATTAAATTTTTTTATAGACTAAAAGTTTAAGCCAAGTACTTGCCATCCAACTTTGCCTATGATATCTTTAGATCTGGGTTAATTTCTCTTTTTTCGAAGACTGCAAGATATCCTGTTCTTTCTGTGCCTGTTAGGAAGAAATCTTTCGTACTCACCTGCTAAGGCTGCTGGGAACCCTGTAAGTAAGGTGCTAGGCAGATTTTTTTCCAAGAGGTTTTATTCACTTTTATAAATAAACTAGAGACCTGGTGCACAAAAATTTGTGCACTTGGGTTGGGGGGGTCTGGGACCCCTCCGGGGATGTCCACCTGCTGGCGTGAGGGGCTGATGGCTGTTTGCAGCGAGGCTAGCTGGGATTTATTTAACTTCTAAAGTTGAAACTTTGTTGCTTTAACTGGAGCCCAGGTCAGGTTGCTCCTGACAATACAGGCTCCCAGCGCTTCCTTGAGCCCAAGGTAGGAAGCAGGTAACTGAGGTTTGTTTATCTTCTATAATTGAAACTTTGTTGCTGTGAATGGAGGCCACAGCCAGCCTAGGCAGACAAGAACCTTAGCTTCCTCCATTGCTGGGACAAGCCTTCTGCTTATTCCAGCTCAGGCTGCCCACAGCCCCCATTGACCCAACGTCCCAGTGAGGCTGGCTGGAATCAGGTTTCTGGGGTTTATTTATCTTCTATAATTGAAACATTGTTGCTTTGAGCAGAAGCCCAGCCACCCTAACGGAAGACTCCTGCTTATTCCAGCTCCATGGCTGCCAGCTGCCATCTTGGCTGGGTTAATTTGCATACAGCTGCTCTGATTGGCTGGTGGGCATGGCTTGGGCATCTCAGAGTGATGGTCAATTTGCATATTACTCTTTTATTGATTAGACCTTAGCTTTTAAAAACTTGTCTGAAGATATCTGAGTCTACGTATGTCTCTCTTATACATGACATTGCAGTCAAAGCCTTGGTAATATAGCCCCTGTTTTCACTTTGTCCTGTTAGAAGGAGAACAGATTCTTATATTGACTTTATGTAAATAAGTGTAAAACTATGAAAACGAGAATACTCAATCACTAAGTTTCCAAATTTTGAAGGTTTCAGATAGGGAAAACAACATAAATATTTCACTTCTGCTCATAAATGTATATTTATCCAACTGCTGTAATTCATAGGTAACTTATTAATACAAAAAGAGAAAAAGTTATCTTAAATCTGAAGAAACAAACCATAAAAATTCAGCAATTTTAAGTAAGAAGTCATAAAAGTCATGATAGTTTTTGGTTAATTAATTTTTGTTGTTCTTAATACCTTTTACGAGTACAGTTTTTCTTACAGTTCTGTAAATTCTTACCCAGTTCAGTGGTGTGATCTGAAAGGTGTTAGATAAATGTATTCTATAGTACTTTCCATGAATTTCTTTAAATTTGAGCCCCATTTGTAAAATCAACAGTGTAAAACAATAATTGTGTATAAGTAACAAAGACTTAAGATGGCATGGTTAAAGATATGATTCAGTGTAAGGCAATTGACACAAAAGTTTGCTTATCTTCAGGACACACAGCATTTTGAGATAACTAGAATTACAAATGAAAATATTATACCAGAGCACTTTAATTTTTTTAGAAAATTTAAATAATTTCTGAGACATTTATATTAATAATATATAACATAATTATTATTTATTATTTGAAAATGCTTCCTTTGCAACTTTAGCATGTGAAATAGGCCTAATTAGTTTAATTTCCTAACCACCCTCCCATTTATAAGGGAAGAAATTAGCTTTTGAAATGTATCAGGAATCTTCTGAAAAGTTTCAAAATTAGTTCTTTTAGATTTGATTTGGGGGAAGTTTGGCAGAAACCTCAAAGAGGTTTTAAACACTTGTTCAAATAGGATCAGGGGTCACTGCAAAATGATATTTACTTACCCATTTAACCACATTGACAAAGATTTCACAGGCAAACACAAAAAGTTAAAAAGTTTTTAGAAAATTTAGCTCTTTTAATATTAAAAAACAGTGCTTACTTAGGTAATGGAAAACCGATGATGAAGGGTATAGGAAATCATTTTATTAAAACACAAAATCTTTGCTTTTGTTTTATAATCTCTTATTAAAATCATACCAATAGTACAGAAAAATGTGCTTTTAGCAGATAAAAGGATTTAAAGTTTTAGTTTTTATAAATACACCACTGATATAAAAGCTTGTGATAAATTTATTTAAACTTATCCAATTAGATCACACCTAAAAATTTATTTCTCAAAATTCCTCTTAATGGTCCTTCTACTACTTCCTATGTTGATTTCAGTGTGTCTTTTGTTGTCTTAGCCATCAGCAATACCCAACTTTATTTTAAGACATAATTTTTTCTTTTATTTCTCTCAAAAATGAATCTCCGTAGTTTATACCTTCTTTTACAAAAATATATATTAACTTCCTTCCATGTTAATTAAAATTTTTAACCCTAAGAAAATTTAATTTCTAGTGAAAACTAAGAAATTATTATTATTTGTCATCTTAGCATTCTATAGCTTGCCAAACCTATGAATACATGTCATAATCTCTAGAAACATATGCTTTCAAAACAAAACAGAATATATTTTTATTAACAGATTTTTTTTACTTTCCCTGTTTGCCAAAAGGAAGCAAACGTAGACTTATTTAACAATTAATGTTTCAGTGTTTTATCTTGCAACTTATCTATACATGCAAAAAAACATACAACATTTAATTCAACTTAGCAAAACTCTATAGTTTTAGTTACCAATAGACGTTGGAAAATTATTTGTTTTAAATAATATAGTATAATGCACAAAGCTTGCTTAAAAGTTGTATTCTATTTACATTTATTTAATTTGTTGGTTCTTAACAATTATGCTTAGAGTATCCAGGAAAACTTTATGGGACATTAGACAAAGTCAGTTATTATTCCAGGCTGTTTTTTTTTTTTTTGCTGACAAATTTTGTAACAGAGACAACATAAACTGATTTCAGTAAACTCACATAAAAAATATATTAAAGTTGATAATACTCTAAGGCCTTGCTTTTCTGTTAATCCTCACCCATTGATATGCTACTATTGATTTTAGAAAAAGAGGAAAGGAAAGAGAGAGAAAAATCTATGTGAGAGATAAACACCAATCTGTTGCCTCCTGTACTGACGGGATGAAACTTTCAACCTAGATTATGTGCCCAGACCAGGAATCTACGGTAATCCGCAATTTTGGTCTATGGGACAATGCTCTAATCAACCGAGAAACCCAGCCAGGGCAATGCTTGCTTTTGAAATTAAAGCAACGTTAATTAGCTTTTATACCAAATAATTTTCAAGGACCTAAAAAAATATTTGGGTTAGTTTTTATTATTCTTTAAATGTATGTAAGTACTTAATGCCTTTAAGCAAATTAAACAGAGGTCTTTACAAACCAATTTTGCTAATATCTTGTGGAGGTAGACATACATACAAAAACATAGACAGACAAATCCAAATAGTTTTATTTTAAAATTTCAGCCAAACACAAGTACAATAATGCAAAACTCACTAGTTTCTAAATCACAGTTACACATATTTGTTCAGATGGTTAAGGCTTACATGAACTTATGGAAATGACTTTAAGATTTATATTTGCTCTTGACAAACAATGTTAAAGATGCTAGTAGTGAGAAGAGGAACTAGATTTAGGCAAGAGAGCTTATTTACACTGTTTTCCTTTAAAAAAAAAAATCTCTCCTTTCCCATTTCCCTTTTGGTCTCAGTTTCCTGTGATTAAATTAACCTGGGCTTCATCTGAGAGTTATTTTGCGTTTACATTCCTGATTTTGAAGAAATTTACCAGACAAAGTTTTCACTGATCTAGTTTCTGATTATTTATAGGAGAGCCTGGGAAATAGCTCCATGGCCTACAAATTCCTATCAGACTTTAAATATCAGCTTTCTGACTAATTTGTGATCATAGAATGACTACATTTTTTAAAAAATATTTTGTCATGTTTTAAGTGGGGCAAACCATAAAACATTCTGAAGGCTTATGGACAGTATTTGCTTTTAAATGTTTATGTTAAGGTTAGTTGCTATTCAAATGGCCAAATTTCGTTTGTTTGTTTTGTAGTATCTTTGTAGAGCTGGTTTTGACTTTCCGAATCTTCTGCACACCAATTACAGAACCAATTCTGTTGTTTTCAAGGGGGTTGGAATCCTTTTTAAAAAAGCAGGCCCCTTAAGATGGATTTACCTAAAACAAAGGTTTCCCAGAATGGCCATTAGAGTTTTGAATTATTTAAGCTAAGTTGTTCAATAAATACAATTATGTAGAAAGAAGGAGTGAATTTGTTTTGGTGCTTGAATTCTAAAGACTGTTGATTCTCATAGTCAGGGTGTTTGCTTTGCTGTTAGCTTTACAAATGGTTGTTTGTAAAACAGTGTTGTTGTTTTAATGTATTTTTTTTATTTTAAAAAGGAAGGGAGAGAGAGAAAAAGAGGGAGAGAAACATCAATGATGAGAGAAAATCACTGATTGATTGTCTACCTCCTACATGCCCCACACTAGGGATCAAGCCCGCATGCTGGTCAAATGCTCAACCACTGAACCATGCCAGCCAGGCTGGAAAATAATGTTGATATGACTTAGTCCAAATGTTATTTTGCCCACTTCAAGCATTCTGAATTTACAGAGGGTGAGACATACAATGCAGTTTTTCTGGAATGGCTTCCTTGACTCCATTTTAAAATGAATTCACTTATGCCACCTTTTTACATCTGGATCACATCATATTTGATCTATTGACTAATAGATTTTCTCCAACTTTCTTGTAGTGGATTTGGAGTCACAACAACTTAAAATTAGTTTCTGACTCTACTATAATTAACTGTATGATTAAAACTGTATTGAACGCAAACATTGAATAAGCAAATGCTTATTGAGTGCCTGCTATGTGGCAGACAGTATTCCAACTCCCTGATTCGCAAAAGCACCTGATGAAATACACAGTTTTTCCACCTTACCCTTTTAACTGGCTACCCTGGAGTGTAGAGTGGTTAGGAAACTTTCCCCAGATCACAAAGCTATCATATCAGTTTACTATTTCTGCTGTACAAATTGCCATAGACTTAATGGCTCAAAACTACACAAATTTACAATTGAAGTACAATATGACATTCGTTTTAGGTGTATACCCCAGTGATTAGACATTATGTAACTTACTAAATGATCATCCCAATAAAGCTCATCCCCACCTGAAACCAACCACAGTTATTACAATATTATTCCCTATGCTGTACTTTACCTCCCCATGACTATTCAGTGACAACTAGTTTGTACTTCTTTATTCCTCCACCTTTAATTGAAAAAATAAAATAAAGAGTGATTTAATAAACATTTTCTAAAAACCTACATAAATATATTATCTCACAGTTCTGGAGGTGAGAAGACTGCCTTTTTTTCTGTTGGCCTAAGTCAAGGTGCCAACAGGACTAGTGGTACCTGGAGACTGAAGAGGAGAACCTATTTCTTTGACTTTTCAATCTTCTGGAGGTTAACTGCATGCCTTAGCACATGACCCCTTCCTTGCATCACTCTTGATTTCAACACTGCATCTCCTACCTCCTCTCCTGTCTTTAATCTCTATCTGTCTCCTTCTGAGAAGGACACATATGAATATATTTAGGCCCTTTACAGATAATCCCCCCCCAAAATATCCCTATCTCAAGATCCTTTAACCTAATTGCATCTGTAAAGTCACTTTTACCATGTAAAGTAATCCTCACAGGTTCCAAAGATTTAAATGTGGGTATATTTGGGAGCAACTAAAACTACTACTAAGTGCTGGATCTAGGATTCAATTCCAGGAATTTTGGTGATATAGACATCTTGTCATATCACTAGTGGGCCATGCTGCTTCTCAGATAACAGAATAGATTCTCAGAAAGCAAGAACTTTAAGAAAGAAGAACCTACTCAATGTAGCCTAATAAAGTGCCTCATTAATTCCAAGAAAAGGATGAAACAGAACCTTAAAAAAAGCCCAAAAACAGTTATGAGAAACTTCTAGGACATATATTTCTGGGTCTCTGTGTGTGTCTTATCCATTCTTTTCTCTCTCTGTAGCTCACCTTTCTCTGCTTTATGTGGTCCACAAGGCAGGAAACCATCACAGCTCAGTTTTACAAGTTTAAGTTCTATTCACAATGTAAAACACAAATGTGTCCTTTTTTCCTCTCTTGTAAGTGACCACTGGTTTTAGTTACTTATATCCCCAAATAATAGTAGAGACAAAGCAGGCAAAACAATTATTATCATTGTCATGCCCTTGACCAGAATAGCAGAATGGCACTTATTCAAGTTCAAAGATATCCCCACACATTCTGAGTATTAAACAGATCAAGATGTTTTTAGAATTCATAGTATGGATACTCCATAGCAATGAGGCTTAATGTACAAGTTACCTAGAACTATATTGAGCAAAAAGAAAGAGCATCAGATCCTCCAGAAAATGCATAAATCCTGGAATCAGTCGGACTTTGAATCCTGCCTCCCTCAATTTTTACCTGTATATTTTGCTTTTTGCTTCTCCATTTTAAAGTAATATCTATAACCTAACCGGTTTGGCTCAGTGGATAGAACATGGGCCTGTGGACTGAAAGGTCCCAGGTTCAATTCTGATCAAGGGCATGTACCTTGATTGCGAGCACATCCCCAGTAGGGAGTGTGCAGGAGGCAGGTGATCTTTGTTTCTCTCTCATCTATGTTTCTAACTCTCTATCCCTCTTCCTTCATCTCTGTAAAACATCAATAAAATATATTTAAAGCAAAATAAAGTAATATCTGCTTTGTCAGGATATTCAAAGCACTTTGTTAATATATGTAGAGTCTGACACATAGTAAGAAATCAGCCATAATCCTCTTATTATTCCTTTTTCTTCTGTCTTAATCACTTTTTACTTGGACTCTGTATTCATACTACTCTGAATAGCAGACCATATTAACAAGCTACCACCAATCCAACTACTCTTGGCTGACCCACAGTTACCCTTCACATGTGTTGCTCAAAAAACAAGTTGAACAAACATCAAATGCTTAATGAAAATCCTTTCATTGCCCATATGTTCTAAAAGCCTTCGGCCTAATTCCTCAAACTATCTGCATGAAGTGTGACTATTTGACAAATCTAAATTTTAGATAGAGTTTCTTCATCCCCCAAAACAATCAAGATACCACAGACAGCACAGGTCATGACCATAAGGGAATTAAAATTTCTATCTCATGGGGTGCCTGAAGTGAACCTATAACCAGAGACAGAGGGTGGTGAGAAGGAATCTGACTTTAATGAGGACATATGTTAGAAACATGGGAATTGGAAACCACAGGGGACTCGTGGGGATATGAGGAAGCCAGGGGTGGAAGGCATGGCCACCGGTATGGATGAAACAAGGGAAATAACCTAAATGATGTTTTACAACAACCCTGGTGGGATTGCAAAAATGAAGATATGAATCCAGGTTTAATTGTATTGTAGAAAGCATAGAGTATATTCTATAGTTAATAAAGCCAATTTAAAATAATACCTCCCATTATATCTTTTTTTTAAATGTATTTTATTGATTTTTTACAGAGAGGAAGGGAGAGGGACAGAGAGTCAGAAACATCAATGAGAGAGAAACATTGATCAGCCGCCTCCTGCACACCCCCTACTGAGGATGTACCCTCAACCAAGGTACATGCCCTTGACTGGAATCGAACCTGGGACCTTTCAGTCCACAGGTCGACACTCTATCCACTGAGCCAAACCAGTCAGGGCCCTCCCATTATATCTGAAACCAATATATACTAAACTATATTTTTGGGGTAAATATGCTTATGTAATAGTAATAAATGTCATTTATTTATTAGGTACTCTCAATACCTAATACTTCATTAAAATAAACTCATAAATTAGAAAAAGGAATTAATAAATATAGGCAGGAAATGATATTAAAAAAACAGAAAAGCAATAAACTGGACAAGTAAATTTAAGAATTGATTTCTCTGAAAAGTGAACAATTAAAAGATTATAAAAACTCCAGTGAACCTGATAAATACAAAGAAAAAAACACAAATATGCAATGTTTAACAGGCAAATTATGGTAGAAAGATTAGAAGTATCAAGGAAATAAAAAGAAGTCTAGTGTGCAAGACGAAATAAATTATTTTTTACAAATGGGTGATTTTCTAAGAAAATACTTTACCAAATTTGACTTCATAAAGGACATATAACCTGAGCAGTTGAAAAAATTGAGAAAGTTATCAAATATCCACAATCAGCAATGTGCTGCGACTGGCTATCCCCAGTCTGTGGAAGATGGCTGTTCATATCTCTTCCCACTCCCACGTTCAATGGCATCATACTCATGAACTTGAAGATAGCTGCAGTGCGAGCACTGACATGGAAGTCCTCAAATCCCACAAATCAGAGACTTCTTTTCCTCCTGCAGAATTACTTATTAAGCATTTAATAACAGCATGTCACTAATTATAGTGCAGAGTTATGAAATATCAGGTCCAGATGAATTAATTAACTCAAATATTTAAGGGGCAGCCATGTTGGTAATTTGAAAAATGTCCCACAGCAAACAGAAAAAGCTTTCCAATCTTTGTTTAACCAGTCCTACACTGATACCAAAACAAATGCAGACAGCTGAAAGCTGTGGACTTTTCTTTTTCTTCTATTTTAATGCAAAACAGAAACACAAGTAAAATAAAAGCAAAAATAACCGCACAGTTTATTATAAACAGATGCAACCCAGCCACCTGGAGTTCATTCCTAGACGGCCAACATTGTTCTGTAATTCAATACATATTAATAATATATCAATTGAGAAAATGTGAGCTCTCTCCTCATGTGACTGAGGTGGACAGATAAAGAATCAATACAAAGTACTGTATAATTAAAAAGGAAAAAAAGATGTTAGTAGGGAAGAAATTCTGAACTTTTTCCATCAAAGGGCTTACATTACTGCTCTCTACCAATTCAGCTACACATGTATATACAAATGTAAACATGAACAATGTAGTAGTCCTCCTTTGCTTCAGTTTGGAACCAAATGTAATACACATTGTAGAATATCTCTACTAGCTTAACTTTAGACAGTTATTATAATGAAAGAAAAATGAGAGAAAATAAATATTGTGGAAATGGTGATGAAAATAACATAAAGAGGAGAGGAAGGAAAGAGGAAGAGAAGATTAAAAGAAAGTAGAGAAGAAATGAAGGAAGGAAGGAGGACAAGAGGAAGGAAACACTGAAAATAAAATAAGAAAAAATAATGCATTAGACTTTTTTTCCTCCTTCCTGGCTTAAAACCTTCCTAAGGAGCTTGATCACATTGGATTCCTTGGAAAGCAGCATCACCTTCCCATTCAGAAGGGTCCATTAAAGCACAAAAGCTCTGTCTGACTGGGCCCAGGCTCCACCAGCCAGGAGGAGGCAGATAATGAGGGGGAATGAACAGACATAGCTCTGAGGACTGCAGTGGAGTGGTCAAGTTCTTGCCAAGTCAATCAAGGCCTGAGCTTGGCAGCCAGTGGAACCCGCCTCTGTGTTTCTAATTGCAGCTGTTAATTTTCCTGGAGAGTGTGGATATGGGAAAGGGGCATGGCTCTTAAAAATAGCTTAGCATCTCTTAGCTGACCAAGTCTTCCCACAGGGCTTAAAGACAAAGTAAATAGCTTTTTCTGAATCCAAAGAAGTACAATCAAAGGAGAGATGAGAAAAGGGAGGGCTATCAATTGTCTCCTAATTTTTGTTTCTTTCATTCATTTGACAGGGAAGGTATTGATTTTTTTTTTACTGTAATATCCAGGCAGTATCTGCATTTATTAATCTGTTTTGCTCTGATAATATTCCTAAGAGATGTCCTTATCATAAAAGGAAGGGGAGTAGGAAGAAAGGAGGGAGAGACATAGTATTAGTGGTTAAAATCATTATAGAAGTGGTTGTACAAGAATAGTAGTGGTGTTGATAATAGGACAAATTATGGTTGTAGTTATTAGAGCTCCATCATTCGGAACTCTTCTGGCTAAAAACCCAAGGTGCTAGGTAATAAATATGAATGTGCTAAAAGACAGAGGAAAAACTGAAAAGCTTTTTTTAGCAGCTCTTAAATCTTCTCAAATGCTTTTGAGAGGAACTCTTGGGAAACTAGAGAGAGAATAACAAGAGTAAGAAAAACAATAAGAAAGAGTAATATGTGAGTTTGTAAATTGTGAACATTCTTTCTAGGTGCTTATTATGGACTGAATTGTGCCCCCCTCAAACTCATGTTGAGGCACTAACCCCAGTAGGTCAGAAGGTATAGATATGAGATTAAATTACAATGATGCCAGGGTAGGCTCTAATCTAATCAAATCGGTGTCTTTATAAGAAGAGGAAATTAGGATATACAAAAAAGATACCAGAGTTGCATGCTCACAAAAAAAAAAAAAAAAAAAAAAAAGGTGGGAAGTAGATGGCATGAAAGTGTCTATATGCCAAGGACTAAAAAGAAACAAAATGTGCTGACATTTTGATCTTGAAAAATGTGAAAAATAAATCTGTAATGCTTCAGTCACCTAGTCTGTAGTGGAAGCAAGGGAGGAAGGAAAAAAGGAAAGAAGGAAGAAAGGGAGCAAGGGAAGAAGGAAGGGAAGAAGGAAGGAAGAAAGGAAGAAAAGGGGTAGGGAGCATTACTTTATCAAAGTGGTAAATACCACAATGTACTCCCAACTAACATACATCATTTTATAAGCCAGTATTTCAGAACATGGTCAGATTCAAGTGTTATAATTGGAGGGGTGAGGGGGTTGCAATCTGAATTTGTGCCAGGAAGACCACTGTATATTCTTGATAACCTAGAATTAAGTCATTGTCCCTTTTTCTCACAAACTGGTCTTGCAAGACCTGTTACCTAAATGCTCATATTTCTATAGAGGCCATAAACCATGACACCGCCTCCAGAGGGGGTTTATCGACACTGACACCAGGCCAGGCCCTTAAGTATGGTCTCAAGACCCCCAAAACCTGGAGCTTTTTGCAAAGCCTGTGAAAGGTCCAGAAGTATAATCCATATTTGTGGAACAAAGACACCTAAAAGGGATAAAAGCGGAGCTTCTACCATATTGTTTTGCTCAGGATTTGAGAAGCAACCTCCTCTGAGTCCACCGCCATAGTAAAGCTGTGTAACTCCATTTCTCTAAGCATTGCTTGGATTTTGTCCAGTCTTCTATAACACCTTCAGGGGCTTTTTTACTTACTCACCAGCCCTTTGCTCTAAAGAACTCTGCAATGGGAATGGTAAGTGGCTTCCTGAGAGAACAGAAGTCCAGATATAGAACCAGGAAAAATAAATGAGCACCACATCAAAATGGCTTAGCAAAGGGGCGTCTCAGACTCCCAGGACCCACCCCATTCATCAAGGTTGCACTCAGTGAAAAGACCTGGCTCTACCACTCAGCAGACTTTTGACATTTCTGAGCCCTATTTTCTAATCTGTATGTAACATGGGATTATTGCTTTTATATCACAGGATTTTTAATTAGATTCTATAGGGGAAGAAACACTTTTCACCTTTATCCTTCTAGGTTCTTGGCTGAGATCCTCCTGTAATAAAAGAGATGAACAGGAGAAAATAAAAATAATTTTAATTACAGATGCATGTACTAGAACCCCAAGAAGTTATGAGACTCAAAGGCAGCCAGACAGCTGAAGCTTGAGCATCATCCTGAGCTATGGAAATGAATAGGGGCTGGGTTTTCAAAGGGGGAAGGCAATTCAAGGGAAGGTGAAAAGAGGAAATATTTGGTATGCAAAGGTAGCCCTGCCAGGGGGATGAGTCTCTCAGGTGAAAAGGTGATTTCTGGTAATAGCTCTCTTCCTCGTACAGCCCCCCTTTCTAATGTAAATTTCCCTTACAAAAGGGTAACTTCTCTGTTTTCAAAGATTCTCCAATGTCTGCAGTTTCTCAAAATAATCAACTGAAAATAATCCTCTGCTACTCTTCAATACAAATGAGATAGCAACTGGGAAAGCACTTTTTATTTACATGTAAAATGCTGTGCACCTGTAAGGTGATAGTGATGGTGATGACAAGGAAGAAAACTTGATGGGAATTGTCATATTATCTTTTAAAACCTGAGTCACCACTGCACTGGGAATCAGTCTCCACTCTTCTTGCCCCCAAACACCCCATAGCTCCATCACTTTCAAATGGGAAGATTCCTCAGCTTTTCACAGCCTCTCTACCTGTGGCCCTTCAACCACATGTACAAAGAGTGAGCTTCTCTTTTGATATTGCCAATGGGAGTTCAGGCATTCTTGGTTCCAAGCCATTATTTATTTATTTATTTATTTATTTATTCATTTATTTATGTATTTCTCCTTTCCTACTTTCGGAAATACTTCCTCCTTGAGGTAGTTTTTGGGTCCTTAGCTTCCACACCATAGCACTGACTGGTTTGGGGAGCATTATATATAGTTGCAAAGCAGGGAAGTGAAACCCTGGGCATTAGCAATAAGGCAAATTTATTCCCTGAGCTATGGTGTCCTGGGGATTTACTGCCACTGGGCCTTGATATTTCCAACATTCAAAGGAAAATATAAATAGGGAAACCTGCTTCTACAGAATGAATGTTTGTGTCCTCTCAAAATTCATATTGTTAAAATGCAACCCCCAGTGTGAAGGTATTTGGAGGTGAGGACCATTGGATGTGATTTGCTCATGAAGACTGAGCCCTCATAAATGGGATTACTGCCTTACGAAAGAGACCCCAGGAAGTTTCCATGTCTCTTCTCCCATGTGAACATGGCAAAAAGATAGCTGTCTATGAAGAGGAAGCAGGCTCTCACCAGATAATGAATCTGACAGCACCTTGAACTATCTGCCTCCTTATGTGTGAGAAAGAAATGTCTGCTGTTTGTAAGCCACCTGTTTGTTGTTGTTGTTTGATTATAGCCCCCAAACACCCCATAGCTCCGTCACTTTCAAATGGGAAGATTTCTCAGCTTTTCACAGTCCCTCTACCTGTAGCCTGAATGGACTAACACACCTATGAATGCAGTCCTTTGACACACATGATTACAGGGTCCTGACTACATGCTTGGCTCTGTACTGGTTGCTGGGGGAAGGAGATAGATGCAGGTGACCAGATCAGGACCTGCCCTTGGAAATGTAAGATTTCATAGAGAAATGGGACTTATATGATACAACTTCAATTTGGAGCTCAAAATATGGGAAAGAAAAATAGGGGTAAAGTGTTTCTGATGTACCAAGGAGAGAAAAATACCTTCATACTAAAATTAGAGAAGTCCTCATGGAAAATATGAATTATTGGAACTGATTCTTACGTTTGGAGGATGTTTATACCTGGTGAGGGTAGGTGAGGAAGTATATTTCTGTTGGGATGAGAAACTTGGACACATACTCAAGGTCATGGTTGTGCTAGAAATTAGGGAACCAGAGGCCATACTAATAAATATATACCTTTGGCTAATGCCAGTCACTGTACTTAATGTATATTTACTATAGCCCTCATAACAGCTCAACAAAATAGACATAATTATTATCTCAATTTAAGATATAAGGAAATCAGGGTCACACAATTATTTGTCAAAGGAGACTATTTATGCTCTTTGGACTTATATATACATGTATCAAGATGAAGTTAAATTAATGGGTGAACAAGATTCTAAGGGAACACACTCTTATTCTACATGGAAGAAGAGTTACAAAGGAGGCACATCTTCATCAAAAAGAAAATGTGGCAGCAGGGAGTGGAATCAGTGAATTCTAGGCAGAAGGACTCAGCATGTGAAAAGGTTGGCTTGAACACAGGATTTAAAGTGAATAGTAGGAACTTCAGAATAGCAGGTGTGAGGGTAAGTGGTCCTTGGGGAAATGTGATATAGGACTATAGATACATGTAAGGTCCCACCACAGAGAGCTTCCTCTACTAGGTTAAAGAGTTTCACCTTAATTATCAAGGCAATAGAGTTCTTAAAAGGGTTCAAAATTAAGGAGGGCCCTGATTGTCTTCCTTCCCTTTAGATCACTCTGGCTACAGTGTGAAAACTGGATTGGAGGTGAGGCAGATGACAATAGAAGGCTCTTACACAGAAGTCCTTGGTAAAAGTTCATGAGGTCAATGGGATGCAGATGAGGAAATATGAAGTTAAATAGGATTCAGAAAATGTTTAGATGGGGGAGTGGAAGAAGGGGTTAAGTTGATTTAAAGACTAGAACCAACATTCAGGCTAGGAAATCCCAATGATAATGCAGTAATCATAGCCTCTTAATGAGTCACACTGCCTCCTGATTTAAAGACTAGAACCAACATCCAGGCTAGGAAATCCTAATGATAATGCAGTAATCATAGCCTCTTAATGAGTCACACTGCCTCCTGCCACTTTCTGCGTTAGTTCGTTTTACAGGATAGTGGTTTATTTATTTTTTTGTGATACTACAATTGTTATAACAATTGAAGTTCGTTTTCTGTTTGTTTGTTTTTTTAAATTTGGCCTTGAAAAGAGAAAGTGATGTGCATACAAAGATATAGGTAAAGAGGCAGACAGAGGAAGAGAGAGGGAAGGAAGAGGGAAGAAAGGAAGAAAGAAGGAAGAGAAAGTAAAACAAAGAATTGAAGGTTCAAAAATTTTAAGAGATTGAGATTTCTTATTGCATCCTGTTTTGCTGCTTCTTAAAAGTAATGCTAAACAGTAACATCCTATCTAATAAAGAAGGACTTGGGCCCACCCTGAGGCAGGCCCAGCAGCTCCATGTGCCTGTCTCCAGAATCCCCCATTCCTTTCAGCCCCCCAGCCACCCAAGGCCAGCCCGAGGCACAGGCAAGCCTTGGATTGCAGCTGCCCAGGACTGCCCGAGGCTAAGGTAACCAGGGCCAGCTGAGGCTTGCACTGCTGGCAGTGGCAGCAGCATAGGTGTAATGGAGGCATTGCCTTCCCCTGATCGCTGAGTCACCTCCCACCCCAGAGGGCTCCCTGACTGTAAGAGGGAGCAGGCCGGGCTGAGGGACCCTCCTTCCAGTGCATGAGTTTTCATGCATCGGGCCTCTAGTAAATTTATAGTTAGTTATTGGGTCCTTAATAATAGCCAAGAACATTAGTTTATTACATAATTATTGCCATTTTCAGATGAGGAAACTAAGGCTGAGATGTTAAGTAATTTGATTAAGGCCACATACCTAGTAAATGTTAATTCTAAAATTTGAACAAGGTGCTTTGACTCCACGACTGTCCTCCTTCCATTTGTGTCATGACACATCCATTTTAGACACTCAAGGAAGGGAAGTTTATGTATACCAGAGTGGAGCTGATTTAAAGAAGAACTCCAGGGAGAAGGTACCCTGGTATTCTCTTTATATCTCATGGCCAAAGCCTGACAAGGCATGAGGACTGATGGATTTTGACATATGAACTGCATGTTCACCAGCTGTAAAAATACAATTTCTGGAACCCTAAGAAGGGCCAAGATAGGTTCTATTTTTCATTTTATAAAACAACCACTTGGCCAGTGCTGAATAGTAAATGTTGACAGCTGGGCAGCAGTCTCAGAGTGGCAGCACAGGAAAGCACTGGTTGTCTCAAAATAGCCCTGGACTAGAGAGACTCACCAAGACTGAGTCAGCTCTACCTGGACAGTTGGGTTATTTTGAGGATGACTTCCTGAATGTCTATCTCATTACTTTGTTTCTTCTCCCTTGTCACCAATGCAAAACCCTGTTTTTAGCTGGTCTTGACATCTGTCTCTCCTCTACTTGGCTTACAGTAGCTCCTAATGACAGGCCTGCACACACCCTCCCTGTGTATCAATGACCATTTACAGTACCCAGTTACTGCTTCCCTGGTCCTGACATCTGGCGTGTGTTTATCATTCAGTCCTGTGCTAACCTAATGTGATGGCTATGACTGTTTTGGTGTGGGTATATACTGGGAGAAAATGTGATGGAAACATAGATGCATTGGCCAACAAATCTTTGTTGAATTTGAAGATACAGCTACAAATATATATTAGGTATATTAAATATATATACATATAGATTTGTATGAAAATTTAGTTATATATATATATAT
>PVJC01027822.1:0-22993 GCA_004026665.1 Murina feae
TTCTATGATTGTTACAATGTTTCAAAAAGCTGTGTTTCGCTAGAGGCAGTTTAATCGGAGCTGAGCTGAGGGGCGCAGCTTCACTTTCGCTGCTGCCGCAATGGAAAGGGCTGTTTACTCAGGTCCGGGAGTGGCGGCCGCCATGTTGGCTGGGCTAATTTGCATACAGCCGCTCTGATTGGCTGGTGGGCGTGGCTTAACCTGTCTCGGAGAAACGGTTAATTTTAATATTTCGCTTTTATTAGTTTAGATATTTAAATATTATTTTAAAACTTATTATACCAACGCATTTTTTCCAAAGTCCTAAATACTGGTTGGAAACATTATTTGGGATGGCTACAGAGTATTCTAGAACTTTCCTCCGTATACTTACCATTTACTGTATTCCTGTTTTGGCTAGCATATATTTTATGTGAATAATAGAACTATTACTTGGGCAGAAAATATATTATTTGTAAGTTGGAATAAATACTTAGAAACTCAGTTGTAGGAATGTATAAATAAGACTAATAATTTGTGGGAACAAGTCAGCTAACAAGGATTGTATCTAGAGGCTTTTGATATAGAATCAATCATTTAAAGATGCAAAAAATTTCCAAGAATTTATAATGGTGAAACACATTAAGCTCACGTAAAATCTTAAAAAACAAACACATTTTTTAAAAAAATAGCAAGACATTTTGTAGTTTTTAAATTGAATATTCAAATCAAATTTGACACCTCAGATTATCAGTTCTTCTGTCAGAAATCACACAGTGGTTTATGCTATATTTGGAAACTAAGTGGTAGAATCTATGTACATGTATGTATACATATATAACAGTACATTATTATGAAAGAAATAAATTAACTTCATGAAATATCACTTGTAAGTGAAATTGAAAAGTATTTGCTATTTTATAGCCATACTTTCTGTTAACTGGCTCAAAATATAAATACTAATCTAATTTTCTTAATGCTACAGTATAGTACTTTCAAAATTATAAGCACATGGCTTAAAAACAGATGGAATAAAATATGTTAAAATTTGATTTTTAGAATCTAGTAAAATTGTGTTATAAGAAAATTTTATATTTTAACAAACCAATCCTGGTTTCTAAAATTGCAATGTCATGAATTATTGAGTAATGATACAATGATGGAATAATCTAGTTTTTAGTTAAACAAAAATTAAGGACTAGGATTCTACTTGAGCTATAAAATGTGCTTGATGTATCCTCAAATTACAGCATTATAATATCTCTATCTGGCCCATGTTTTCACTGTTAAAATGTATATCTGTGGAGTATTTTGGCAACCTATTTGAACAAATATTACACACACACACACACACACACACACACACACACACACACCACACTCCAAACTAAAGTTATGGTCATTATAAAATAGCCCTTCTGAGCTTAATTCCAAAATCTTAACTTATAGGACTTCCTCTTTAATGGCAGAATGGTGAATGTGGCTGTTATCTGCTGAATTATGTCTGCTGTAAATTTCACATGTTGCCCTAGCTGGTTTGGATTAGTGGATAGAGTGTCTGGCCTGCAGACTGAAGGGTCCCAGATTAGATTCTGGACAAGGGCACATGCCTGGGTTGTGGGCTCGATCCCTAGGTGGGGGGTGTGAAGGAGGCAGCTGATTAATGATTCTCTCTCATCATTGATGTTTCTCTCTCTCTCTCTCTCTCTCTCTCTCTCTCTCTCTCTCTCTCTCTTTCCTTTCCTTTCCTTTCCTTTCCTTTCCTTTCCTTTCCTCTCTGAAATCAATAAAAATATATATTTTAAAAAATTCACATGTTGAAGCCCTAACCTCCATTACCTCAGAATGTGTTTGTATTTGAAGGTAGGGCCTTTAAATCAAAAAATAAAGCTCTTACCCTGGTCAATTTGGCTCAGTGGTTGGAGCATCACCTGCAGACTTAAGGGTTACAGGTTCCCTGTCATCCAGAGAATGTGCCTCAAGGATAGGTTTGATCCCCAGTCAATTGATGTGTCTCTCTCACCTCTCTCTCTTTCTTTCTCTTCCCCTTTCCTCCCTCCCTTCCACTTTCTCTAAAAATCAATGGAAAAAATATCCTCTGGTGAGAATTACAAAAAAAAAAAAAAAAATGAGGCCCTAATCCAATCTTACTGTTGTTCTATTAATAAGAGCAGATTAAGACATATAGAGAGACACTGGGGCATATATGCCAAGAGGACAATGATGTGAAGAGGCAGCAAGGGGACAGCCATCTGCAAGCCAAGGTGAGAGGCCTTGATAGAAACCAACCCTACTGGCACCTTGACCTTGGACTCCCAGCCTCCAGAACTGTAAGAAAATTAATTTCTGTTGTTTAAACTATCTATTCTATGGTATTTGCTTATGGCAGCCCTAATAAACTAAAACAGTATGTGTAATGTGTTAGGGTGGAATAAATATATTTTATGTATTTTTTTCTTGGATCTCTAGGCACAGAGTACAATAGCATCTTCTTTCTGATTTTTTTAAATATATATTTTATTGATTTTTTACAGAGAGGAAGGGAGCAGGATAGAGTTAGACATCAATGAGAGAGAAACATCTATCAGCTGCCTCTTGCAAAACCCCCACTGGGGGATGTACCTGCAACCAAGGCACATGCCCTGACCAGAATCGAACCTGGGACCCTTCAGTCCACAGACCTATGCCCTATCCACTAAGCCAAACCAGTCAGGGCCTCCTTTCTGATTTTTGGCCTTTTTAATTTCATCAGGAAAGTATTGAAGGGTGCACATTACTGAAAGATGTCAAGGGAAAATCCTAGGTTATTTAATAAGGTATTGCAACCTTGAACTTAACAATTCAAAGAAAATTAGAACTTGAAGATATAACAATACAAATCACCTAGTCTCAACAAGAGGAAAAGTAGATGGAAACAAACAAAATAAATAAATAAACAGAGCATAAACTGTAGATGGAATGAAATGAAAGTAACATTCTTGCCACTGGAGTACCACAAGGAAGTGAGAAAGAGGGTGGAGATTTAAAAGTATTCAAACAAATAATGACTGGACATGGCCCAAATTTGTCAAAAGATAAACCCAAGGAATTACATACCAAGATATATCATAATCAAACTTCTAAAAACTAAAGACAAAGAAATCATCTTGAATGCGGCCAGAGAAAAATGACACTTCAGCTCTAAAAGAAAAACAAACTGAAAAACAATGGATTTCTTTTCAGAAACCATGGAGCCTAAAAGGAAGAGGCAAAATAATGTTTAAGTGTTGAAGAGAAAGATCTGTCAACCCAGAATTCTATATCCAGTGAAAATATCCTGTAGAAATAAAAGGGAAATCAATACATTCCCAAATGAAAGGAAACTAAAGAGAATTTATTGCCAGGAGACCCATCTGAAAAGAATGGCTAAAGTAAGTTGTTATAATAGAAAGGAAATGAGTAAAGAAGGAAACTTAGAACATAAACGAGGAAGAAAGAACAATGGGAAAATTAAGACATAGGTCAATACAATAGACTTTCTTTTCTTGAAAGTTAAAAATTAGATTTGATAGTTGAAAGAAAAATTAAAACTTTGCATGATATAGTTCTCGGTCTACATAGAGGAAATAGTTAAGAGAATTATAAACAGAGGAAGGCAAAGAGACTAAAGGGGGATAAGGTTACTACACTTCACTCAAATGGGTAAAATGTTGATACCAGTATACTATAATAAGTTATGTATGTATAGTGTAAAACCTAGCACAAACATTAAAAAAAATCAATATAAAGATATATACTCAAACCTATTAAATATAAATCAAAATAAAATTACATAGTAAAAGTGTAAGTATCACACAGAAAGGCAGGACTATGAAACAGAAAATAAAAACATATAGGTAAACAGAAAAAAATAATAGATATATACCCTAATGTATCAATATCATATGAAAAACTAGATGACCTAAATATACAAAGTCTGTTCTCTGATATAATGGAATCAAACTAGAAATCAATTACAGAACAATAACAGAAACTTTTCAAAATACATAGAGACTACACAGCATACTTCTAAATAAACAATAGGCCAAGCGGAAATCTTGAGTGAAATCAAGAAATACAGGGAACTAAATGAAAATAAAAATACAACATAAAAATCTGTAGGGCCCTAACCGGTTTGGCTCAGTGGATGGAGCATCGGCCTGCGGACTCAAGGGTCCCAGGTTTGGTCAAGGGCATGTACCTTAGTTTAGGGCACATCCCCAGTAGGGGGTGTGCAGGAGGCAACTGATCGATGTTTCTCTCTCATTGATGTTTCTAACTCTCTATCCCTCTCCCTTCCTCTCTGTAAAAAATCAATAAATGTGTATATATATATATATATATATATATATATATATATATATATATTAGGAGCCTGGTGCACAATATATTGTGCACTCAGGGGTCCCTCAGTCTGGCCTGTACCCACCCAACCTGCACCCCGCCCACCTCACACACCCCAGCCGCCACCTGCCCCACACGCGCCGCTTACCCTGCCACCTGCACTGCACCCACCTCCATGGTTGCGCTGCCGGCCTCCATCTTGGCTGAGTTAATTTGCATACGGCCACTCTGATTGGTTGGTGGGCGTGGCTTAGGCATCCCATAGAAATGGTCAATTTCAATATTACTCTCTTTTATTAGAGTATATATATATATATATATATATATATATATATATATATTCTGTAGGATGCAGCTAAAGCAATGCTGAGAGAAAAGTGAATAGTACTAAAGTCATATATTAGAAAAGAAGAAAACCTCATATTAATGATCTAAGCTCACATCTCAAAAATTTAGGAAAAAAAGGAAGAAAAAAATAACCCAAACTAAGTTAAAGGAAGAAAATGATAAAGATCAGAAATTACTAAAAGTGAAATAAATAAGAAGATAGAAAATCTCAGCAAAGAAATGCTAGCTAATCTAATAAAAGTGTAATATTGAAATTAACCATCTCTTTGGGACTCCTAAGCCATGCCTACCAGCCAATCAGAGCAACTGTATGCAAATTAACCCAGCCAAGATAGAGGCCGGCACTCACGGAGCTTAGTAAACAGGCAGTTTCCTTTGCAGCAGGAGTAAAAGTGTTTGCCGGCTGCCTGGGCATCTCCCGGCTCCAGGCAACAACATATTTGCAACATTGTCTCAATTATAGAAGCCTTGGAGCTGAGACAAACAGCAAGTTGGCCAGACTACTAAGGGTAACATTGTCTCAATTATAGAAGCCACAGAGCTGAAGCAGACACGAGACTTCCTTACTTGCCTAGGCCTTGGCTTAAAAGAATAGTGTATCAATTATAGAAGATAAATAAAACCCAGAAACCTGCTTCCAGCAAGCCTTGCTGGGACATTGGGTCAATGGGAGCTGTGGGGAGCCTGAAAGCCTGAAAATGTCTCTCAGACTGTCACCCACTCTGGCCACACCACAATGGGGTGAGGGATCCCACTGGGGGGCTTGGCCAGCCTGCAAACAGCCATCAGCCCCTACCCAGGCTGGCCAGGTACCCCAGTAGGGACCCAAAATCTGAAGGGACTATGGGCAGCCTGAAAGTCTGAAAACCGCCATCAGCCCCTCACCCAGGCTGGCCAGGTACCCCAGTAGGGGCCTAAAATCTGAAGGGACTGTGGGCAGCCTGAAAGTCTGAAAATGGCCCTCAGGCCCCCACCCAGGCTGGCCACACCTCAATGGGGTGGGGGACCCCACTGGGGGACTTGGCCAGCCTGCAAATAGCCATCAGTCCCTCACCTAGGCTGGCCAGGTACCCCAGTAGGGACCCAAAACCTGAAGGGGCTGTGGGCAGCCTGAAAACCACCCTCAGCCTGTCACTCAGGCTGGCCACACCCCCATGGGGTCAGGGTTCCCACTGGGGAGCTTGGCCAACCTGCAAACAACCATCAGCCCCTCACGCAGGCTGACCAGGCATGCCAGCAGGTGGACATCCCCACTGGGGTCCCAGACTGCGAGAGGGCACAGGTCGGGCTGAGGGACCTCCTGAGTGCACACATTTTTGTGCACCAGGCCCCTACTTAAAAAATAAAATGGAGATTACAGAACTGAAAAATACAATATCAGAAATAAAGACTCACTGATGGACCCTTCAGTAGCGTGAGAATAGAATAGCATGAGAACAGAGAATAGAATAAGTGAACTTGAAAAAAGATGGTTGGAACTTATATAGTCAGAACAACAAAGAGAAAATAAGCTAAAAAAAATTTCAGAGACCAATGGAACAATACAAAAGTACTATCTTTATTACCAGATTTCCAGAAGGAAAAGACAAAGACAGTGAGACTGAAAAAGTGTTGAAAAAAAAAGTAATGGCTGAAATTTTCCAAAATTTGGTGAAAGACATAAACCAACAGATTCAAGAGGCAAAGTGAATCCCAGGTAAGATAAAACCAAGGAATTCCATGTAAAGCATATCCTAATTAAACTTATGAAAAATAAAAACAAAGAAAATATTTTGAAAGCATCCAAAAAGAAATGACACTTTGCCTTTAAGGGAAAATCAATTAAAGTAACAGTAGATTTTTCATCAGAAACCAGGGGTGCCAGGAGAAAGTGGAACTATTAAAGACAAGAAATTATTGCTGCCTTAGAACAGTATAACAGGCATGAATAATATGTAAATAGCCAGTGCTTTAGAGTGAGTCGACTACTTACTTCTAAATGTTCTAAGCTTTGAAATGAAAAAAACAAGCCCAAATTTTAAATTCTCAGCTTAAGACATTAAAAAGCCAGGCAATACAATGATTACCCTAAGGTTAGCATTCTTCTCTGCAGAGCTGATGAATGGTATCATGACTCTTATTGAAAGTTAAGACACTGGAATCCAAATTGTGATTAAAACAAATGAGAAAACCCTGAAAACTCAGAGCACTTTGAATATTAAACATCCCTTACTAGAAGACAGCTTTTTTTTTGTCAGAGTTCAATGAGCTATTCCTGTCTTCCTTGAAAATTATGTAAGCACCGTGCCTGGGGCAGTTACCTGGCAAGATGGTGTAATATTCCTTAAAATCCGTAGACCTATAACTAGTGTCAGAGTCTAGCACACTCTAAGAAGACATTGCAAAATTAAACTCAGGAAGAAAAAGCTAACACACCAAAAAGAATGCAACATTTTGCCAAGTCATATTGGCAACGACCTGCAGAAATGAACATTGGAATAGATTCTGAGATTCTGCATTAGAATCAACGGAATGTATTTGCATACTAGATGCCCAGTGCACAAAATTCATGCACGAGGGAGAGGGTGACTTTTCCTCTTCCTTGTCCAGCCTGCCTCACTCCCACTGTCTTCTCTTGGAGCACTTTTTATGTACACCACTTTCACAGGAATGCTCAAGAAGTCTAGCACACTCCAAGAAGTGATTGCAGCCGACCTCTGCCCTCTCGCACATCCGGGACCCTGGGGAGGATGTCTGGCTGCTGGGTTAGGCCCATCACGCAGGAATCTGAGACTGCTCACCCCTAACCGCTCACCTGCCTGCCTGCCTGCTCAGTGCGTGTCATAGCAACCAGTTGTTCCAGTCATTCTGGTCATTCTGCCTTAATGGTCACTTAGGCTTTCATATATATAGATTGAAATAAAGTTTTAGATATGGATTTAGAAAAAAATATAGAAGAGGCAAACAGACACAAATGTATAACAGACAAACAGACACAACCACCTTTGAAAAGTATGCACTATTTTCTGCAGACTAAAAACAATGGTGAGAGATGCCTTATTTGCAGTGCTTAACCCACGTCATGATAATCAGTCATTTGACACACACCACTTTGCCTTGCTGATTGATTGGGAGGCCTCAGGTCTGAAAGAGTTGTGTACCCACTTGCTCTGCATAAGCAAAACAAAACAAATAAACAAACCAACAACAGCAGCAACAACTTAGCCATGGCTCTGTAACTCAATTCATAGCACACAATTTCTGGAATGCAGAAGAAGCTGGATATTCTTGAAAACAAACCACATAATGATATTGTCTTAGATTGGGTTCTTTCAGAAGCAGACACTGAAGTGAGCATTCCTGTGCAAGCGGTGTACATAAAAAGTGCTCCAAGAGAAGCCAGTGGGAGTGAGGCAGGCTGGATAGGAAAGAGGAAAAGCCGAACAGTCCAATTTCAGATACTATTCTAGCCTCGGCGTGACTTTGAGTAGTCTTTGGAACATAAACTGGACCTCGGGCCAAGGGGCCAAAGGAGACGAGCTCTCATATTTTTGTATTCACTGAGAGTGGATAAAGGCCATCCTGCATATCCAGGTATATACTTTCAAGTACTTGGTTTCTCTGCTCCTGCAGGCAAAGTGGTTCCATTAGCCTAAAGGCAGTTTCTAGAAGAATTATAGAAATTTACAGAAATGGTAAGGGAGATATGCATAGACCTGTGTGGAGCACTGGCAATGCTGATTGCAATCATATAATCACTATAAATAAGATGTTAGCCTTCCTCCAAAGGACTTGCAACACATGCTACAGCTGTGCAATGGGGATTCCGTGGCCTGGCATCTAACCTAATGCTAATACTATAGTCTTCCATCCAATGAAGAGGATCTTTATGGGGAAAAGAGGGGTCAGGTGATAAATGGAGTTTGGGCTTGAACTCGTATCACGGCCTGGCTAGGGGATGTGAATACATTCTGTAGGTATTACACAATTCCTGAGCCTGGAACGCTTTGGCTTTGCAGTAAGTATTGACATATAGCAGGAGGATACTCTGTAGTTGTTCAAGGGTGACTTGAGGGACAGGAGAAGGGAGATCTTCCCAATGGATAAAATTTCAAATGACAAATCTGGTGATCCACTGTCCCAAAAATGTGATGGCCTGTGTTATGGATTTTATAGTTTCATGGACAGTAGCTAGCTGTTCAGAATTTTAGGGACACACAGGAACAATATTGGGGAATAAAGGTCAAGGAGAATACATTGGGTAATAGATATGTGGCTGGATCTCCCAGAATGAGCCCAGATTATAGGGGGAAGGGGGTAGAAATGTGCCTCATGTGAATGTCATTGACATATGCTAAGAAAGTGGTTTTCCGTAATCAAGTGGTTAAACTGACCATTTTCCCCAAAACCAATGCTGAAAGTTATGGAGATTATGCATGGCCTGGACAATGTGGTCTTTTTACCAAGGCTGGCCCAGCTAATGCCACTTTTGTGTTCTCAACTCTCCAAAACAACCAACTTCGAATTCCTGAAAAATTAACGTAATTGGGTAGAGAGGACAACCAGCCAGACTAGTTTAATTGTATAGGAAGCATTAATTTTTCTCAGTAGAACAGAGACTTATTCTGCCCTGGATCTGCCTTCCCACAATGTTTCTGCCAACAACACCATCCGTGAACTTACTAAATGCCTTATTCACTGTCCTAGTATTCCACATTTAGATTTTAACCCTTACTAGGTTAATTCTGACAAAGGAATCCATTTATGGAATGCACTAATGTTACCATATATCTTATTACTTAGAACCCTAGGGTAAAGTTGAATACTGAATATAGTTTTATTTGGTGTCAACAACTTGTTGGGTTGAAAGTGCTGTCCCACATGATTTTATATGCTTGGAATCAGCTACTGACAAATGGTTGTATTTGTCCAATAGCCAGGATACATGGGTTTAGGAGCAATGAGGTATAAGTGGGGTTGGTAGCTTTACTGTTATACCTAACCATGAATCTATAAAAGGTTTACTTCCTAACCCTGCACAGAAGATTCTACTGTTTCAAGGTCTTATACCCAATGAAAAATATTTCTATATGAGCACACAAAAATGGTTCCTTTAAATCAGAAGTTGATATAAGCAGTTATTTTGTGTCAATGAGACATAAAAGAATAAGCCATGTTAGCTGTGGGTAATTGATCTTTACAATTGGAGTGAAGGCAGATAGCTTCTTCATAGAGAGACAGGGAGAACAGATCTGAAAACTAGAAGCCCAAGGGGTGTTCCCAGATCCTTTTCCAGGGATAAAAAACTATAATAACTTCAAACAAGCAAGTCTACAAAAGGTTCAGCTCCTTCAGAAGTAAAGGTTTAGGTCACCCTATAAGGTCTAGAGCAATAACCCAATAAGATTTTGGTAGAACAACAACCGAGGGAATTTGAAAAGTATAGTCAAAGCACAAAGTTGTAATAGCACCTACAGCCTTGTGATTAGTTACAAAAAAAGCAGATACCTGTAAACACTCACATTTTACTTCTTGATGGATATATCCTATATAATAAAAGGGTAATATGCAAATGGACCCTAACAGTAGAACAACTGGGAATGACTGGTCACTATGACACACACTCACCACCAGGGGGCAGATGCTCAATGCAGGAGCTGCCCCCTTGCAGTCAGTGCACTCCCACAGGGGGAGCTCTGCTCAGCCACAAGCCAGGCTGACAGCTGCCAGCACAGCGGTGGTGGTGGGAGCTTTTCCTGCCTTCTCAGCAGCGCTAAGGATGCCTGATTGCAGCTTAGGCCTGCTCTGCGCTGGCAAGTACACATCCCCTGAGGGCTCCCAGGCTGCCAGAGGGATGTCTGACTGCCACCTTAGGCCTGATCCCCGAGGCAGTGGTTCTAAGCCAGCAGGTGGACATCCCCTGAGGGATCCCAGACTGCAAGAGGGCACAGGTCAGGCTGAGGGACACTCCCGAGTGCACAAATATATATCATGTCATTTCCATGCCCCACCTTTTAAAATATTATTATATTTAGTCTACAGGTCAAAAAATATCAAGATGGAATTATGACTACATCAGAAGAGAAAGGGACATCACCTATACCTCAGACTTAGAATTGGATTGAGTAACTGAAGAGAATTTGGATATTCCCTTAAGGAAAAAGGTATGAGCCTTTAAAGTATAATTGATGTTAATAGACTATAGATGCTACTGGACTTACAATTGGAACACATCCCAATAAACTTCACCTTAAGTTGAAAATATCATAGTTGAAAATGTGTTTAATACTACACTGTAGACATATCAGTTGTTAACTCTTGTGATCACATGGCTGATTGGGAGCTATGACTCTGCTGATGCTCAGCTTCATGAGAGAGTATTGTACTGCTGTTAGTCCAGAAAATATCAAAAGTCAAAATTCAGAGGTATGGTTACTTCTGAATGTGTATGGCTTTTACAGTATCATAAAGTCGAAAAATCATAGTTGAACCATTGTAAGTTGAGGGCATCTGTATTAGGTTGGAGAATACAGTTGCTGTGTTGTTTATAAGTTTAATGTGGTAGAAGAATGTATATTGATGTTTGTCAACAGAAAAATTGGCCAAAATAGACATTTCTCATTAATGTCTGCCTTTCAAATAAATTTTAAACATCCACCTTGCATAGTGATATTATGCCACACTCAACTTCTACCTTCTCAAGTTTGATTCCATTATTTAAAAATCCTACATGTCCTAGAGAGTCCAGGAGTTAAGGCGGGACATGTGGCCATGGTTACATCCACCAGGAACCTTCATGCAAGCAATGATTCAGAGGTGAACTATGAGTGAAGTTTCTGGATGGTGATTGGTTTTTCTTGCTGCAGGTAGGTGCTATCATTCCTGAGATCATTGGTAACGGATTTCTAATCAGGCTGGTTCTCTCTCCGGTACGTTCCTGCTCATTGCTTCTGAGAGCTTGTATTGTTTATCTCTCCGTCCTTTACTTCATCTCTTTTCTGTAAATTTGCCAGCAAGGATTCTCTTGTTTGAAACTAAGAACTTTAATCATACCCTGCAAAATACATAGGTTTGAAGCTAGTCTTCAAGAATATGTGGTATTTGAGGGGAGAAATACAAGACGTTTAAAACATTTCTTTTTTGATCTTTGCTACAGCATCCTCTAAATGATAATCTTATATACAAGAGAACAATGATGAGATTTCATTGTGAACTTTTTTTTTTTTGAGGGAAAAATAAAATGGAGATATTCTCTGTCTTTCTTGTCCACTGCTTATATTTGCAAATAAATATTAGATCATAATTTGAAGGAAAGGCTAGGGCAATATACTCCTTTAGCCTTCTTGCAGTTTCAGGTAGAAAGAGTGGCAGATACAAAAATATTACAGAAAATGTAAATAAATTGGATTTTTTAAAGTAACAAATTAAGAAAACTTTTGAAAATCAACTTAGGGTGATCATGGAATCAAGTCATATGAGCATAGAATCAAGAAAATAAAAAGACTTTTTAATTGATATCCATAAGTAATCTTAATTGATTTCTTCATATGGCTGTGTTTTCTTTACCATTTTAAGCTTTGTGTGTAATATATTTTAATTCTTTTGGTAATAATAGAGATATTTAAAGATAGTTTCAAGTTTGCTTTATATCTATGAGTTTTTACACATAGCATATTCATTTTAATTAAATTCTAAATTAGTGTTTCTTAAAATTTTAAAGCAATATTTCTTTAACAAATATGAAAATCTTATGCTTTCAAATTTTATTTGAATTCCAAAACATATTAAATATAAACCCTCCCGCTCCACTGACATTCTATTTTTAATACTTTGTCATTTAAGTACTAGAGTAACGTTTGTAATATGGACAAAACATTGAATGCTTTATGGCTTGTTACAAAATTACATTTTGCAGATATTCCATGGAGACTGAAAAGTGAGTGTTCTCAATTATAGGACAAAAATGACATGTTTGCAATTCTTAAATCAAAGGTTCCAATTGTATTATTCACATGTTAGCTTTATTCATGTTTTGCCTTGATTTGTCAAAGATTGATAGAGTTATGTGGTTTTCTCCTTCTACTGATATTTTTATCCATGAACTAGAGGCCCAGTGCACAAAATTTGTGCATGGGTTAGGGTCCCTAGCAGCTACCAGCTGGGGCCTCCCTTCCTCTGGCTGCCTGCTGCTGCCTCTGGCGAGGGTTTCCCTTTGCACAGTTGGCTGGCTGGCTTCACCCTTTCGTTGAACTTCTGGTCAAACTCCTGGTCAAACTCCCAGTCAAGGGGACAATTTGCATATTAGGCTTTTATTATATAGGATTCTTGTATTTATAAAACATTTTTCTTTATATATTTTTGTTTTCTGTACTTAAAGGTTTCTAACTAACATCTTTATTGTGGGCTTTTTGTCTTCATTTGGTTCTTTTGGTCTTGAATTTTACTGAAACTACAAAAATCTACTTTTAAAAAGCTTGATTTTTTTTTTAAATGTTTTGCTGCCTTTTAAAAAACAAAAAAATTTCTATAAAAAAAGAGATTCTCAATTTCTATAACAAGGAGATATTTGTTATATCTATTGCTTGAAACCATCTTAGCCTAGAGTCCAAAATGTGTGAATTGTATATTTACAGAAGTAGCTGTAGGGAAAAAAACACACATATAATTTCATTTATTTTAATTTCTGTTCCATGTTAAAATCTTTCTCTTTGCTTGAAGAGTTTAAATTACTATACATTTTTAAACATGAGTTATTTGCTTGTCTTTGGTCAGATTGGATTTTATAAACTTCTTCCTTTTGGGTTTCCATTCATCTACACTCTTTGTTGGTATAAACTATTATGTATTGATCCAGATAATTTTATTAAAATGTAATCTTTATTTTACATCACTTCTTTTATAATATTTATTTTTGATACTCATTTTGTAATGAAATTTTGAGTCAATTAGATTTAGTTCTGGTTTTGCTGTGTTTCATTATTTGTCATTTTATATAAATTCTTACAAGTTCCCTATTATTAAGTTACTAGGGGCCTGGTGCACAAAAATTTGTGCACTCAGGGGGTGGGGGTCCCTCAGCCCAGCCTGTGTCCTCTTGCAGTCTGGGACACCTCAGGGGAGATGCCCACCTGCTGGCATGCCTGGCCAGCCTGGGTGAGGGCCATTTTCAGGCTGCCCACAGCCCCTTTAGGGTTCGTGCACTGGGGGGTGGGAGAGCTGGTAAGTGCAGGCCTAGACATTTCCCACCGGAGGGCCCATGATCACATATGCCTGGTGGGCTCCCACTGCTGAGGGGACACACCTGGCACAGAGCTGGGTGACAAGCCAGGGGTGGACACTGGTGCAGGATCCCTCGGTGGGGCCCTGCTGCTGAGCAAACACACCCAGGGTCGATCCAGGCAGCCGACTGGCTTTGGATTCTCTGCACTGTGCAGCAGACGCTCCCGCACGCCCTGTGGAGGCCCCTGGGGGGTGGATGAAGGTAGCGGACCCTGGACAGGTGCTCCCCGAGGAGGCCCCCAGGACAGAGCCAGGCAGAAGACCCAGGACAGGCATTCCTGGACACCCTGCGGAGGCCCCTGGGGCAGAGCCAGGCGGCAGAGCCAGGCAGCAGACCCAGGACGGCTGCTCCTGCACGCCCCGCAGAGGCCCCCGCGCTCCCGCATGCCCCACGGAGGCCCCCAGGGGGTGGAGCCAGGCAGCAGACCCAGGATGGCTGCTCCTGCAAGCCCCGTGGAGGACCCGCTCTCCCGCACACCTGGTGGAGGCCCCTGGGGGGTGGAGCCAGGCAGTTACCCCGGACGGGTGCTCCTGGATGCCCCGAGGAGGCCCCAGGCCGGACCCCCCCCCAATGAGCTAACACACCTGGCACAGCTATGTGGGCCGTGGAGGCTCCCAGTGCAGAGCCACCCTGCCAGCCTCCATCTTGGCTGGGTTAATTTGCATACAGCTGCTCTGATTGGCTGGTGGGCGTGGCCGTGAGCAGAGGCTCAGCCAGCCTAGGCAGGCAGTTGCAACAGAAGCCTTTGGTTTGCTCTAGCTCTGTATCTGCTGGCCTCCATCTTGGCTGGGCTAATTTGCATACAGCCGCTCTGGTCGGCTGGGAGGTGTGGCTTGGATGGTAGGCGTGGTTTAGGTTCTCAGGTGATGGTCAATTTGCATATTACTCTTTTATTATATTAGATTAATTTTGCTTAATTTCACTGAATTATGTACATTTTGAGGTAATATTTTTTCTGAAAAAATATGTGGCATTTCTATTTTCTGGTTTGTTGATTATCTGAGTCCCTCTCTACTGCCTTAACTGGGTAATATTCTTGAACTTTAACCTGTCTTTGAATCGGAGGGCATAGATTTCAGAATGTTAAAAAGTGCCTCCTTAGTTTTGGGGGTAGAGACTCACTTTCCTTACATATAAACACGGCACCATGGAATGCCTAAGGAGCCTTTCTTCTGCTTCCCCTTTTGGAGGAGTAAATTCAATTACCATCCTAGCTGAGGTCCCAGCAGCCTTTAATACAGTGACCCCTCCCAACCTCTTGAAGAACCTTCTGGCTGACTTCAGTGAAAGCAGTATAGTGCTAGAAGCAGAACCATGACTATAAGGAGACTAGAAGAGAAGAAATATTGAAGAAATGAACTCAACCAATATAGACTACTACAATATAGGCCCGGTGCACAAAAATTTGTGCACTCGGGAGGTCCCTCAGCCCAACCTCTGCCCTCTGGCAGTCTGGGACCTCTCTGGGGATGTTCACCTACTGACGTGCCTGGTCAGCCTGGGTGAGTGGCTGATGGCTGTTTTCAGGCTGGTCAAGCCCCCCAGTGTGGACCTTCACCCCATTGGGGTGTGGCCAGCCTGGGTGACAGGCTGAGGGTGGTTTTCAGGCTGCCCACAGCCCCTTCAGGTTTTGGGTCCCTACTGGGGTACCTGGCCAGCCTGAGTGAGGGGCTGATGGCTGTTTGCAGGCTGGCCAAGCCCCCCAGTGTGGACCCTCACCCCATTGGAGTGTGGCCAGCCTGGGTGACGGGCTGAGGGGAATTTTCAGACTTTAAGGCTGCTCACAGCTCCCATTGACCCAATGTCCCTGCAAGGCTTGCCAGAAGCAGTTTTCTGGGATTTGTTTATCTTCTATAATTGATGCACTGTTCCTTTAAACCGAGGCTAGGCAGGTAACGAAGCCTCGTTTCTGCTTCAGCTCATGGTTTCTGTAATTGATACACTGTTCCTTTGAGCCATTTCCTAGGCAGGTAACTATAGTAGTGGGCCCAGCCTGCTGTTTGTTTTAGCTCCTGATTCTTATATGATTGAGACTCTGTTGCAAATATGTTTTGCCTGGAGCCAGGATAAGCCAAGCTGGCCCGCCAAGGGCCACAAACAGTTTCAGTTTCACTCCTGCTGCAATGGAAGCTGCTGTTTACTCAGGTCTGTGAGTGGCGGCCTCCATGTTGGCTGGGCTAATGTGCATAGAGTCACTCTGACTGGCTGGTGGGCGTGGCTTACCCGTCCTGACGAGACGGTTAATTTCAATATTATGCCTTTATTAGTTTAGATTCTTTCAAGAATGAGAAAGGACCAGTAATAACTAGAGGAGATGGGTTGAGGAAAGGTATTTTCAGAATGGGGAGACCTGTATATGCCTAAAGGAAGAGAGAAAAGAACTTGTAGAGCAGAATAGGTTGAAAATGCCCAAATGTGTGAGTCAGTGTCCCAGCAAGCATCAAAGAGGTTAGGGTCAATGCAAAATTCCCAAATGTACGCTCTGAGATGCTAAGCAAGTGTGCTTTTCAAGAGTCTGTCAAGTGACAAGTCCCTCCTCTCAGAATATCTAAATTTGAAATAGGGTCTACATATTTTAGTCAGACTTTCCCAAAGGGATTTAAAAATGCCTAAAATTATATGAGAATAATTAATGCTATGTTAATTCTGTTCACCTGCTGATTTCTGGTTTGACAATTTTACATTTATCTCTAATTTTTAACCAAGGGCATAAAGAAACTTGACTCCACAGATGATACTGATATATTCTCTGCTACATAGTTTGGCCCCTGAATTGTAAATATAATTAAAGAGAATTACCATTATATTGATAGAAACTGAAAGGCATTGTTTCCTTTGCTGTGCAAAAATTTTTAGTTTGATTCAGTCCCATTTGTTTATTTTTTCTTTTGTTTCCCTTGTCCCAGGAGATTATATATATATATATATATATATATATATATATATATGAAATGTCCAAGTCTTACTGCTTATCTTTTCTTCTAGGATTTTTATGATTTTGAGTCTAACATTTAAGTCTTTAATCTATTTTGAGTTTATTCTTGTGCATGGTGTAAGAAAGTGGTCTAGTTTCATTTTTGCATGTATGTGTCCAATTTTTCCAACACCTGTTTCACCATCCCACTGTGGCCAACACCCTCCATGTTCTGCGCTCTGCTGCTTGCTGCCAATGCCTGCCATGTTCCACGCTCGCCCCCTGGTGGTCAGAGCACATCATAGTAACTGGTTGTTTGGCCGTTTGTGCTATTTGCATATTAGGATTTTATACATATAGATGTTGAATCTAATGAACAAAATATACTAACAAAAAAAAAAAATAAAAAAACAAAATATACTAACAAACAAATAAAAATAGAAAGACTCACAGAGACTGACAGCTGTCAGAGGGAGGGGGCTGGGAGCTAAGTGAGAAGGGTGAGGGGATTAAGCAAAGGAACAAATGAAAGATTCATAAACACAGACAAAAGTTTAGTGATTGTCAGAAGGAAAGGGGGGTAGAGAGACATAAAAGAAGAAAAAGGGGGAATAAATTGTGATAAAAGAAAACTTTACTTGGGGTGGTAAACATAATATAATATACAGATGATATATTGTAGAATTGTATACCCAAACCTGTAAAATTTCGTTAACCAATGTCACCCCAATACAGTCAATTAAAAATAAATAAATAAATAAATAAATAAATAAATAAATAAGCAGCTTTAAAAAAGGCATTGTTTTTACTCGTAGCTCTATGTATTAGGGCGAGGGAGGAGTATAATGAACAGTGTCTCAATTGGTAATCAGTAGAACACATCTTTTAATTAATTTGTCCTTTTAATCTCAAACTGTGTTATTAATGCATTTTTGGTCTGTGTATTTTAGTTGGTTTAAAATCACTTTCCTCGGCTGTTGGTGCATGAGCATGTGCTTATGCAAACAGATACAATTCTTCTCCTATGATGAACAGGGGTACTAAAAATACACAGAGTAATGAAAAAAACATTTATTGGATGTGTATAGACATAGCACCTGTTGTTTACACATGTCAACATCGAAAATGGAAATGCATATGATGAGCCAAATATTAATCAAATTAGAATCAGCACCAGGTCTTACCTGCCTTACTTCTCAAACACTGGAGTAAATTATCCCATACTGCCACATTTGGAAATTTGCATATGCTAATATTTGAATCATTATGTATGTTTTAATAATTGATAAGAAAGCTGTTAAAATAAAATACTATTTTAACAAGTATTTTCAATGAATATTAATAATCTACTGCATTTGAAAAAGAAGATGAAATTAAAGCCATAGTGATCTTAGAAGAAATTATTCTTAATTACTTTCAGAAACATTACTAATACTGGGGCTTTTAATTTAAATAAATATAAAACCATCAGAAGAAAATTTCCTGACTATATCAGGGAAAATTTTCCATTTTTATCTATATCTGGCACAAAACAGTCCTTCCAGAATTGGTTTGTATTACTGATGCTAACTTAAAGAAAAAAAGAAAGAAATGTGATTTAATTAATTCATTTTATATATGTTTTAAACAGGATTAACATATAAGGAGATTTATTAAAATGTATGAAAAATTAAACTTATATTGCTCAAGTGGACACAATCAATAACTTACTTTTTTAAATTATTTGACTAGGACACAGGGAATGATATTTTGTGAATAAATTCATGAACCAAAATTAAGTTCCTTACTTAATTTTTAGTTTTCCATCCTTAAATATCCCCCCAAATACTTTACAAATTAAATAGACACAGACTGTAATGGAAATAAGTTAAAATAATCACGTTTATAATAAAAAAATTACACTAGAAATCATAGGCTTTACTCCGTCAGAAAAATAAACAAAGACAATGAATACAACAAAAGCATGAATTGGATGAAGTTTTCTAACAACTAGAAAAGATAAAACAAAACGTGCTTATTTTAGAAAGCATTTTCACAGCTCAAACTAAATTTACAGGGTCAAAGGACCTGCTTACAAAGTAAAAATGCAGACTCTAAATGATAACTAACTGTGGAAACTAAATAAAGAAATTGAAACAAAAAAAAAAAATTATAGGACCAGTAAGTTATGGCTTAAAGAGAAGAAAGAAATCGGCCTAAAATTTCTGCTGCTGAATTTATAAAATACATATATATATATATATAATCTAATAAAAGAGAAACATGCAAGTTGACAGCACCTCTGCTATGCTCCAAGCCATGCCCACCAGCCAATCAGAGTGACTATATGCAAATTAACCCAACCAAGATGAAGGCTGGCAGCCATGGGGCTGGAGCAAGCAGGAGGCATGGTTGCCCCAGTGATGGAGGAAGTCAAGCTTCCCTCCTGTCCTGGCCCCCTGTGATCTCAGCTCAAGGCAACAGAGTTTTAATTATAGAAGATAAATAAATCCCAGATACCTGATTCCAGCCAGCCTCAATGGGAGCTTGGGTTGCTGGGGGTCTTGGCCAGCCTGCAAACAGTCATCAGCTCCTCACCCAAGCTGGCCAGGCACCCCAGCGATGACCCCTACCCTGAAGGGACTGTGGCCATCCTGAAAATGTCCCTCAGCCCCTCACCCAGGCTGGCCAGGCACCCTAGCAGGACCCCCATCCTGATCCGGGACACCCTTCAGGGCAAACCAGCTGGCCTCCACCCATGCACTAGGACTCTATCCTATATAATAAAAGGGTAATATGCAAATTGACTCTAACAGCAGAACGACTGAGAATGACTGGTCACTATGACACACACTGACCACCAGGTGGCAGACGCTCAATGCAGGTGCTGCACCCTGGTGGTCAATGTGCTCCCACAGAGGGAGCTCTGCTCAGCCACAAATCAGACTGACAGCTTCCAGTACAGCGGTGGTGGCGAGAGCCTCTCCCGCCTCCTCAGCAATGCTAAGGATGTCCGACTACAGTTTAGGCCTGCTCCCCGCTAGCAAGTAGACATCCCCCAACGGCTCCTGGGCTGTCAGAGGGATGTCTAACTGCCAAATTAGGCCGGATCCCCCCGAGAAGTGGGTCTAAGTTAGAAGGTGGACAATCCCTGAGGGGTCCCAAACTGTGAGAGGGCACAGGCCGGGCTGAGGGACCCCCCCCCACAAGTGCACAAATTTTCGTGCATCGGGCCTCTAATATGTATATATATATATATATATATATATATATATATATATATATATATATATATATAGAGAGAGAGAGAGAGAGAGAGAGAGAGAGAATTTTTCCTCATTCTTTGCTAGTTTATAAGACTGAATTTTAACAAGATCAAAGATAATTATGTAATGCTAAAACCACTATATATCTTGAATTAAACAGACAAAACTGACAATGATGGCATAACATTGTCTCCTACCCCATTCCCTCCACATCAAACTAATTTTCTAAATTTCTGATAAAGAAATGAAAGATCCATACCCATCCATCCATAGATCTCATGGATATTTATGTTCATGTGAGGAAAACTGAATCGGCAATTCAACATACACTATATGCCAAGAGAAAGAACAAAGATACTGTGATATGTTTCATAACCATGTGAAACTAGATGTTCACATCTTCAATAAAGGTCTGGTGCTTCCTTTCATATTAATTCCTCCCAGAGCTCAATTTCTAAAGGGCAAAGCAGACACATATACAATTAACTCGGTGTAATAATGTTGAGTTAGCAGTATGACAGGAGCACAGAAGAAGTTATGAATTTTGGAAAAGCTATTCAGGAAATGTAAAGTGATCTGATAAGGTTGGAGTATGAGGGTGCTTGTTGAAAAGAGACAATATTTTAAAAGAGCTTGCAGATAGACTTTTAATAACCTGGTTACTATTTTAAAGAGTTTAGGACTTTGTTCTGTTGGTTTGAGGTAGTTAACTTTAAATGCTAACTCCAAAAGGTAGTTGCTACTTGGAGTTTGGTATGAAGAATATTTGGCTCATTTATTTAGTCACCAAAAATGTATTGACCATGTTATGTGCCAGTGATATGCTAAGGATTTTTAATTTAGTGGTTGCAAGGTAGACACAAATGCTGCCTCCACTGAGTTTATAAACTAAAGGTGAAAAAAATCCTTGATTGATTAGCCATGAGCATGTGGGAAGAAGACATGCTTACAGTATATTCATTAACTATGCTTTAGGAAGTGGAGAGTAATGAAGGTTTTCAGCTTGAGTAGTGACTAGAATGTAACTGCATGAATGAGAATCAGTCGTTGAGAAGGAAGAGATCTAAGACAGAGATCTATAAAATTATGAGAATCATAATTACCATATTTTTTGGCACATAAGACGACCTTTTTAACCCAGAAAAATCTTCTCAAAAGTGAGTAGTCGTCTTATACGCCAGGTGTCGTCTTATAGGGCGGGTGCTGAAACTTCCGAGCCAGACTGGAAAATCTGCAGTCGCTGCATACGTGGGGGAAGCTCAAAAACGACCTCCCTCCACTCATTTCCATTCATTTCAATGGAGCCGGACGGAGACCGCAAGTGTCGGCTCGTTTTTGTGCCGCATACAGTCTCTGAATGGACTTTTTAACCCAGGAAAATCTTCTCAAAAGTTGGGAGTTGTCTTATATGCCAGAAAATACGGTAAGGAAGAAACAGTAATCAGATTAAAACTATATGTAATACCTTAATCAATAAAGAAATTTTTAAGAAAACTATATTCCAGAAGCAAAATTGACCAAGTCTTGTAATTAATTGGATATACAGAGTGAAGTTGTTGTGGAAGCAAGCCTCTGATCATCTTTAGCTTAGATTATTACCAATCTAATTACTACCAACTTTGATTATAAAATGCACCAGTATTTTATCTATCACTAAGACAGAAAAAAAAAGCTCTATTAAAATTTGACATAATGCATTCTTATCCCTTAGAATTTTTATTTTGAATCAACCAAAAAAAGTATTTTAGGTTTACTTAAATAGATATTTTAAAAATCACATTTCATTCTTCAGGAAAGGAAAGCATAAACAAAATCAATTAGTTAAAGCATTTTTAAAACATCTTTACATTCAGAATCTAACGCTTACAAGTCGTTTTTCTACTCAGAATTGTCAAAATCCTTTTTTTTTCATACAATATTATTCTTTGTGCCAACAAAAGTTATCCACTATTATTTCTGAGATTTTCTTTGAAGTTGTAAGCTTTTTTTTATTGCTTAAAGTATTACAACAAATGATAGATAAGTATTACAACAAATGATAGATAGATCTCCATTTTTCCCCTTGCCCTTCCCCCCCCTCCTCCCTAACCCCCAGTTTCTTGTGTCCATTGATTATGCTCCTATGCATGCATGCAGGTCCTTCAGTTGATCTCTTAATTCCCCCCCAACCATCCCCAGCCTTCCAGCTGTAGAATGATAGTCTGTTCAAGGCTTCTCTGTCTCTGTATTTGTTTATGTTTATCATTTTGTAATGGTCTTTATTATCCATAAATAAGTGAGGTCATGTGGTAGTTTTCTTGTATTGACTAGCTTATTTCACTTAGCATAATGCTCTCCAGTTCCATCGATGCTGATGCAAATGGTAAGAATTCCTTCTTTTTTACAGCAGCATAGTATTCCATTGTGTAGATATACCACAGTTTTCTAATCCATTCATCTGCTGATGGGCACTTAGGCTGTTCCCAAATCTTAGCGGTGGTGAATTGTGCTGCTATGAACATAGGGATGCATATATCCTTTCTGATTGGTGTTTCTGGTTTCTTGGGATATATTCCCAGGAGTGGGATCACAGGGTCAAATGGGAGTTCCATTTTTAATTTTTTGAGAAAACTCCAAACTGTCTTCCATAGTCGCTGCACCAGTCTGCATTCCCACCAGCAGTGCAGAAGGGTTCCTTTTTCTCCACATCTCCAGCACTTGTCCTTTGTTGTTTTGTTGATGGCAGCCATTCTGGCAGGTGTGAGATGATACCGCATTGTTGTTTTGATTTGCATCTCTCGTATAATTAGTGACTTTGAGCATGTTTTCATATGTCTTTCTGCCTTCTGTATGTCTTCTTTTGAAAAGTGTCTATTTAGGTCCATTGCCCATTTTTTGATAGGATTG
>PVJC01027823.1:0-22999 GCA_004026665.1 Murina feae
CACACCCCCTGGGGTGAGGGTCTCCACTGGGGAGCTTGGCCAGCTTGCAAAGAGACATTGGCCCCTCACCCTGGCTGGCCATGCTCACCAGCAGGTGGACATCCCCAGAGGGGTCCCAGACTGGGAGAGGGCACAGGCCGGGCTGAGGGACACTCCCCCCCTCCCAGTGCACAAATTTTTGTGCACCGGGCCCCTAGTAAGTGAGATGTTGGTAAACACATGGTAATAAGAATGAGGTTCAAATTTAAAGATAATTTGTATAGAGGTTAAATTCATTGGGAGGAAATGAAATATCCAACTAGAAGCATACAAAGAAAACCAGAAGCAGCTTGTAGGTAGGAAAAAAAATGGAAATACCTTGTGAAATGATGAAAGAATAAGTCTGAATATGTTTTAAAACACTTAGAGCTATATGGCTGTTAGCTTTTAAAATTTATTTTTTGTGCTTTACCTTAGAGCCTACATCTTTCACCCTAGCTCAATAGTTAAATTAAAAGGACAGAGGATATTTCTTACTTCACATTTCTATAACAGAGGGAAAAAGAGAAACATCCCTTTCATTGCCACAACCTTTCTGTAGCCATATTTCTAGGTAGATGTTGCCCAAGACAGATAAAGCTGAGGCAGGAACGTTGGAATAGGGGACAAAGGCATCAAGCTCTACCTCTCCCCTTTGCTATCTTGGCTAAAGCACCACAGACAAGACTGTCACTGACCATCTGTTCCCCCGATTCCCCTCCCCAATTTACTGTAATTGGGAGGACCAAAAATAAATTACTATCTGGAGAGGAGAGACAAGGACAGGCCACATAGCAGTAGGGACCCAAAACCTGAAGGAACTGTGAGCAGCCTGAAAACAGTCCTCAGCCCGTCACCTAGGCTTGCCACACCCCAATGGGGTGAGGGTCCACACTGGGGAGCTTGTCCAGCCTGCAAACAGCCATCAGCCCCTCACCCAGGCTGGCCAGGCATGCCAGCAGGTGGACATCCCCTGAGGGGTCCCATACTTCAAGAGGGCACAGGCCGGGCTGAGGGACCCCCCGAGTTTACAAATTTTTGTGCACCGGGCCCACAGTGTTCAATAAAGCCCAGACACTATTGATGCATCTAGTTCTCCAAGTTACTAACTCTCCCTTCTTGAGTGCCTACTACAACTTTAATAAATTTACTGTGCTTTGCTAAATCTTTCTGTCATGCTTTTGAATTACTTCCTATTCCATGATAAGGACAAGGTTGAGGTTCCCCCTTTAGACTCCCTGAGTGCTACCCAGCATCAAAGCCACAGTCTTAGATTTGTTGCCAGAAAAGGAACTAATGAGATGCTAGTCCAAGCATTATTGAGGGAGTTTGTTTAGGTTCTTCCTTCTAATTAGTACAAATTACTAATAGAATTGCTGGATCCTTTCTACAAACTGCTGTATAGCCATAGGTAATAAAATTTTAGTTGCCTCTTTCAAATACATTACAAAGTTCTTTATGAAAGAATCAAAATGTAACTTATTTACTAGAAAAAAAACAGTACAGAGTTATGCTTACTGATAATTTGAACTTCAGATTAACACTGGATCTATGAATGCTGTTTGATATTGCAAGAAAATTTTTGTTCTTAAGTCCAGGTGCTGCTAAGGTGCCCATTCATTCTGATCTAAAACAAACAAAAAAGGGGGGGATAGGATCATCCCCTAAATATCATAGGAAATGATAGTGGTTAAAATGCAAATAAACCAGGAAAGAAAGATTCAAAGCATTCTATTTGGTTACTGGACAATACCAGGGCCCAGATGGAAGTGTATTATTTAGAAGAATGAATTATGTCAATTTCCCCATTTCTCACACAGAAACAGCTGGAAAAATAGCCTTCTCTATAAGATTGATCCTGAGTTTCCTAAAAATATTTAATGTGTTTATTTCTATCTATAGGTAATATATAATACATATAAAATCCTGCAATGCAGTGCACTGATAAAGTATTGTCCATCTATGTAGCTAATAATGGAATATTATCTATACATTAAGCTGTCAGCCTTACTTTGGAAAGTAGTAAATTTCCCTTTTCTCTTTTGCTTTTTATGTATTAGGTTGGTCATAAGAAATTGATGATAGTCAACTTAATAGAAAATCTGGAATCTTGGCGATTTATTCAGAGATACTATGATAGGCGTGTGCACACGCACGAGTGTCTATTTTTAGCGACAGATCCGAGTGTTACTTATCTGATTGTGATGTTGACAATTAGTTCTTAAAAGGGAAATGGAGATGCTCAAGACATGTCTTCTATGCTTCTCCTCCCTTATAGTTGTCTCTGGATGGTCCCCTTCTTGGGCAGGTACAGGGTTGTAGAAAGCTTTATAGCTCCAGCACAGTAGATTTTTACTTCTAATTGGTAATAATGCATCCAGGGATGTAGTAGCTCTTCAGACTTATTGCTGAATAGGACAGTCCTCTATCCTGTCCCCTTTTGAGACCATAATCTGTGCAAGTGGTTGTATATTTATCCACGTACATATCTTAGGCAAGTATATTTTCGAAATCCATAATAGTGTGACAAATCAGGTTCTCGAGAAGGCAGAATCTTATAAAGTCATTCATATGCAGGAATTTCATTGGAGAATGCTCTCAGAATTCACGCTGGTGAATGGGAAGAAGGAAAAGGAAGCAGAATAGGGCAGGAGGAGAAGCTGAGCTTCAGTGAAGCTATAACTACATCATCCATTCTCCCCTCCTGTGGTCTGCCCTCCCCTACAGAGCTGTCCTGAGCTGGAGCAAGGAAGTCAGGTTTTTATAGCCCACACATTAACCAGTCATTAGATACAAGCTACCCCCAGCAACTTTCCCAGAAATTAGTGCAAAATTTATTTAAGTCCTGAAAAGGGCTGTCAGCTCAGCACAGCGCCCACTGCACCAGTAGTTCAAGTTTGGTCTGCAGTGGCAGTGATTCTCCAGCTATAGACTATCTCAGAATTACCTGGAAGGCTTGTTGAAGCACAGTTTTCTGGATGCCATACTCAGAGTTTCTGATCCAGTAGGTGTAGGGGAGAGCTTGAGAACCTACATTTCTAATAAGTTCTCAGATGTTGCTCATGCTGTTGGTCTGTGAGCCACACTTGGGGCACTACTGTACCATACTGCCCATGTTTGCATACTGAGGATGGTACATGATCCCGTTATAAAGGAATAGAAAACATTTTGAAGACACCATACCATTCCATACTCCATCAAATTCTGAGCTGTTTTCACACATTATAAAGCTGAAATAGCTGAGAATTAAAATTTGTTATATCAATGGTACTTAACCAACATAAGAGATTATATTTGTAAAGCATCATTACTATTTCTGATATCTAGTCATTGTTACTTTTAACATTCAGCCAAATTTTCTTCAGGGTCCATAATTTGATAACCTAGACAGTAATCTCTAAAATAATCCATGTTTAAGGCCTTTAGTTTTGTTCTAAGGCATTTTTTAAGTTTCTTTATGATTCTCATAATGTTTATATTTTTATCATAGAAGCCATTGCAAGCCACATGGTTACAGAATATTAGAAAGTACAAGCTACATTCAGAGGTATTAAATGAACAAATATAGCATACGTGTACCCTTGACTCGTTTCTAGCCTAGACTTGGCACAATGAAAATTTAGGAATTCAGCGTACACGGACTGACCTCAGGAAAAAGGATGGAGCCTTAAAATTCCCCCACAAGCAGGAAACAACAATCTCGCCTCTGATCCAAGAGGCCTGCACAGTGGCTCGTTTGAAGAAATTTTCTGCTGTTGCTGCCACTGAATTTTTAAACATATTTTCCAAATTGGAAAATATTCAGGCTGATGTTGTCAGTATTTCAGACCATAAGGCTATTGTTTAGGAAAATGGTGCCTTACTGTCCTGAAAGAGTTACTGTTCTTCCCTAAAGGCCTAATTTACAAAGCAGCAAACTCACTGGTAGGATTTGGCTGGAAATCTCATTGTCTCAGTAGAACCCTTTCATCTGATTTATGTGCATTACGTTTTACAAAGAACTCAACATTATTTACTGGCTACTTTGTCTAGAAGCAGAGGGTAAGTGGTGTTTCAAGTTTAAGGACAGAGAGGTATGATGCATTGAATTCAGCTCATCATAAAGATGATGCTGATAAGAAATGCACAATGTCTAATTCTCTAAGCTTCTCTCTGCCAGGAGACTTTCATGCTGTCTTTTTATTTTGTGTGAAATTGGAGTATGTTCGAAAATATGTCAGTATGTAACCCTGTATTTGTCTTCTGGAATGTGACAAGTTATTTCTATCCCAAATTTGGGGCTAGATATGGAGTAAGTCTTAGAGATTTCTAATGCATAAGCCAACCTAGAAATATTAGCTCGAACCGATGAAACGGCTGCTTTTGTAGTAGCCAGAAACGCTCCAACAGCAGCAGTTACATGTGCTGCAACCTGTACAATTGTAACATGAAGATTCTCGTTGCTGTAGCAGTGGTTCTGAATTTTTTAATCATACCAAATTAAAAGATAAATAAACATGCCCTGACCGGTTTGGCTCAGTGGATAGAGCATTGGCCTGTGGACTCAAGGGTTCCAGGTTCGATTCTGGTCAAGGGCATGTACCTTGGTTGCGGGCACATCCCCAGTAGAAGGTGTGCAGGAGGCAGCTGATGGATGTTTCTCTCTCATTGATGTTTCTAACTCTCTATCCCTCTCCCTTCTTCTCTGTAAAAAAAAAAAATCAATAAAATTTATTTTTTAAAAAAGGTAAATAAACAACAGCTTGCATCTTTCTTTCTACATTGTGAGTGTGCCTGAAAACTGGAGAAGCAAGGACCAGCAGTCCATGGAAGCCGTGGAACTACACAAGGTTTAACTGATTTCCCTAACCAGCGCACTAAGCTACCTCTCAGCTGTGCAGTATTCAAGTTTATTTAGGAGCTGATAAATAGCTTAGTGCAATGCTTCCTTTTTTCCAATAGCTACATCCTCATAAACCTATTCTACCCTCCACCAGTTAATGCAGACAGAAGATTTTTCTCCAGTGTGAGCGCCGAAATGACACTGTGGAAGACTGTGTGCTCAGCAAAAACTTCACCCATGATGAATAAACAGCTCTTCCGGGGGCTTCGCTGCCGCTGGCTCGGCAGGAGTTGTTTATTGCCTGGTTTGCACATCCCATGATAAAGTTGTTGCTGAAATAAATTTCAATTTTGCATAATTATTGACAATCACATCTTAACAAACAGTGTATATCATATTCAAGGGTTCAATTTTTTAAAATCCATTTTCAGTGTATGTTTAATCCCGGAAAGTGTTTGTGTAGTAATCGAAGGCAAATACATCATTGAAATAGAATACTAATTCCCTCATTGCAGACAAAGTTTACCTGAATCTTTTTAGTTGGGATTGTTACCGCTTAAGGCAATTTTCCCTCCCCAGCTGTTATTATGTAGATGTTTGCTGAGGGTGTGTGTGTGTGTACCCACAATACTTGCATTATATATATTTTCAGGAAATGTGAATAGTTTCTTTTTAGATTTTTTTTGTCAGGGAATTTGGTTTACTCCCTCTAAAAGACTAGAGAAAGTGAGAGAATGGGATATGGGCAGAGGAAACTAATATTTTTGAATAATGGTAATGTGTAACTAGATAACTTGTGAGGCTTTACAGACCTTATATTTTCATTCTCATCACAGCGGTATGTACTGCAGATGAGAAACTAGGAAATCAGAGAGGTTAAGTAACCGTCCCTATCACACAGTTGGCAGGGGATATTGGGATTTAAATTCAGATCTGCCTGATTTTTGGCTCTAACTTTCCCATTACACATAAACTTTTCTTTTGGAAAATATTCTCAGTTATATGACAGGCATGTAATGAAATATAAAACCAACACAATAGTTAAAACTATTAGAACACCATAGAGAATGTTAACAAAATAATATTCTGCACAAAGCTTTCTATGAAAGATGTTATATTTTTTACTTGTTAGTCTTTTGTTCTCCTTTTCCTTCCAATCCCCTTCCCTTTTTTCACCCAGCATTCAACTTCTTTTCTAGTTTTACAAAATCTTGACTTTTCTCCTAGCCTATCCAATCCTGGCTTCTGCCTCAGGTGACATCAAAGATAAGCATGGTGTAGGGATTTTAGGGTTTTACATATAAAGATTAACTTAAACTTTTATAGCGTTATTAACATAAACTCTCAAAAATAATAAAATAAACTCTCAAAATTTATTAGTAAAACCTAGAAAGTTAAAGAACATTTTTGAGAGTTCATATATGAACTGTCAAAATCTAACTATCCTATATAATAAAAGGTTAATATGCAAATTGACTGAACAGCAGAACAACCAGTTGCTATGATACACACTGACCGCCAGGAGGCAGATGCTCAATGAAGGAGCTGCCCCTGGTGGTCAGTGTGCTCCCACAGGGAGAGCACCGCTCAGTCAGAAGCTGGGCTCACAGCTGGCGAGCACAGCAGCAGTGGTGGGAGCCTCTCCTGCCTCCGCAGCAGCGTTAAGGATGTCTGATGGATGGCTTAGCCATCCGTCAAACATCTGCCGAGGGCTCCCAGACTGTGAATGGCGCAAGCTGAGCTGAGGGACCCCCTCCTCCCGAGTGCATGAATTTCATGCACCGGGCCTCTAGTATGTATACACACACACATATGTATATACATATATGTATGCTAGAGGCTCAGTGCATGAAAATTCATGCACTTGGGTCCCTCAGCCCAGCCTGTGCCCTCTCCCAGTCCAGGACCCCTCAGGGGATGTCCATTTGCTGACTTAGGCCCAATCCCCACAGGCCTAACCTGGCAGACAGACATTCCTCTGGCAGCCCGGGAGCCTTCAGGGGATGTCTGACTGACGGCTTAGGCCCGCTCCCCATGGGGAGCAAGCATAAGCCTCAGTCGGACACCCTTAGCACTGTAGAGGAGGCAGGAGAGGCTCCCACCACTGCCGCTGCTCTCACAGCCATCAGATTGGCTTGTGGCTGAGCGGAGTTCCCCCTGTGGGAGCACACTGACCACCAGGGGGCAGCTCCTGCATTGAGCGTCTGCCCCCTGGTGGTCAAAACATGTCATAGTGACCGGTCGTTCCACTGTTAGGGTCAATCTGCATATACCCTTTTATAGGATATGTGTGTATATACAAATGTGTGTGTATATATACACTATTTTAGTTGTTGCTTTTAAGAGGAGCTTTAGCAACAACTCACCCCGTTAACATATATGGTTTAGTCCCTTTAGCCTTGCTCTTTTTATGGGGTTCTCTGGGTGCACCATTCAGATATTTGAGAATTGCATCTGAATATTTGTTCCTTTGCAGAGTAAGTGAGCGAGAGGCTGCTTTGGAAGAAACTTATAGATTACTGCAACAGTTCCCCCTGGACCTGGAGAAGTTTCTTGCCTGGCTTACAGAGGCTGAAACCACTGCCAATGTCCTACAGGATGCCACCCATAAAGAAAAGCTCCTAGAAGATTCTAAGGGAGTAAGAGAACTGATGAAACAATGGCAAGTAAGTCAAGCATTTCTACTTTAGCACTCTTGTGAATCCAATCAAACCATTCTCAGCATTTGTCCTTGTAATTGCTATGTGGGGGACAAAATATTTACATGGGCTGATATATTTAAGCATTTGGGCAAGAAGGAGAGAGTCAGAGGGAGAAGGAAGAGTCATCTACTATTTCATTTAATAGTCTGATCTAAATAGTACATGTTTTCAACCAGAAAAAAAAAAAAACTGGCACATAAAACCAGAGCTTTGGTCAGGGAGAAACTTTCCTCAGAAAAAGAAATTAGAGGTTGGTTTATTAAATTGAAAAAGTTGCTACTTGGAGTGTTTATTTAATATTTTACAGGGAAAGCATCTGTATGAATTGTCTCTTTTATTTAGCATTGCTAACTTAATCAGTTTCCCTTCATTACTTTCAAATACATTTTGAAATGCTAATCTGGCATTTTGTAGCTTTCTTCCTAACGTGATCTGTGAAAATAAAAAAGTGAGATGGCGAAATTTGTCAGAGTTAATGATAATACAATTTCAGATAATTGTTTTTCCTAGAAACAAAAAATTGCCATAAAATTTCATATCATAAACTGTGAAAGCAGAAACAGAGGGTAGTTGTGTTTAATGATGTCTTGGTGAGAATCATATTTTGCAGCTCAACTTTATTCTCAGTACCTGATATGATTTTCCTGAACTATGATGGAGTTTTGTTATGTTTAGTTGGGTTTTCTGGCTTGACGTACAAACTTTACTATTATTGCAAGTACAATTTGGAGTGTTAGAATAATATGATCAATTTTTGGGACTAACTTCATTTGCTTCTTTGTTTCATATGTTTGAATCATGAAAAAAAGAGATGGTGTGCCCTAGGTTGAAAAATAATTTCAAAATCAAATCATAATAAGCAAACGCTTTTCTCCTTCCCCTTTTTGTTGTTCATTTTTTCTGTTTTGAGATGATATTTGATCTGCTTTGCTGCTCTGATGCATAGAGTGGATGGCAGTGGCGATTTATCACTTCTTGAAGTCTTCATTCTTACGTTATCATTCTCCTCAGACCCTACTTGCCCCTCCACAGTGTGTGTTGAGTCATTTGATCATTTGGAGGCAGTTTGTTTAGAACAATACCCGACTTTATCTTTGCGGATATCTCCCATGACGTGAGAATGTAAAAGCAATGCAAAGTTAGACTTTCTTGGTCACTCTTAAATAAATGGTTAGAAAATGTGGTGCTGTAACTTATTTGACTTACGGCATTTCATAAATAAAAATTTCTCCTTGTAAATGCCCGTAAAGCCACCCTAGAATTTTAATAAATACCACACAGATTCACATATTTTCATTAGCTATAATAAAATCTAAAACTTTAAGTGGAATTTTTAGCAGATTATTTTAAAAATAAAAATATTCTGGTGACTCAAAATAATTTTATAACAGGAATTTAATAAAATAGCCCTTAAATTAGAGATTAAGTCTGATTGAGGGCAAAGATACATCCATCCATTACCTATACATTTTATATTTATATCTGTAGTACTATATAATGAAAGTTCATTTATAACTCCTAATCTTGAGAAACTAAGATTCTGTATCATTAAAGAAAAAAAGTTGCATGTTTCCTACCTATATTGGAAGAACAGAGAATAAAGTACATTTTGAGTTTAGATTTCTGATCTCTGTTTTAAATACAGTTGGAAATATGCTGAGGAAACTTTCTTCACTTATATTACTCATAAAAATATATTTATTTTTAAAAACCATATAAAACTACCTCAGAATCCTTGAAAATCTTAAACATACGATTAGCCCTTAATATGGTAGGACAGATTTCAACATTATTTTAAAACAGAAAATTTTCTCATTCCCTCTTAGTTATTATTGTGTTTTCTATTAATTCCAGTTGCCTGAGGTTGAAACTACATTTTATGAATAGGAAAGACTTTTATAGCCAGCTCTGATGTCACTTAGATGGCTCAATAATGGTCTTTTGATGAAATATTTAGAGGTATCATGGTAAAAACTCTAAAGTACTGAAACTCTTGATTATTGTTAATGGTACATGTCAACTGAGAGAATTGAATCAAGATACTGGAGTTTACAAGTGGCAAATGGAAGTGCCAATTGTGAAAGTAAGTAAAGCTACATATCATAGGAGATTACAAGCAATTTCAGTATTTCAGCTAAATGGAAGTATTTGCTTTTTCCCTCTGAAGATTATTTTTAAATCTTGAACAAAATACATTTTATATAATATCTGGAAAGGAAAAATGTGCAACCATTTGCCTTTTCACTTCATTTTAAGAAGCTGGTAGTGCCTAGCCAGGGTGGCTCAGTGGTTGAGTGTCAACCTATGAAACAGGAGGTCACAATTCGATTACCAGTCAGGGCATGTGCCCAGGTTATGAGCTCAATCCCCAGTGTGGGGCACTGCAAGAGGCAGCCTATCAATGATTCTCTCTCATCACTGATGTTTCTCTCTCTCTCCCCCTCTCCCTTTCTCTCTGAAACCAATTTTAAAAAAAGAAGCTGGTAGTATTATGATGTCCATTGTTTGGTTCCTGCTGTACAGTAGTCCCCTTTTATCCAGTTTCAGTTACCTGTGGTCAGCCATGGTCTAAAAATAGTGAATGTAAATTTTCAGAAATAAACAAATCATCATTTTTAAATTGTATGCCATTCTGAGAAGCATGATGAAATCTCACTGCAGCCACCAACCCCACGCCAAGACCCCAAGATTATGAGTCATTCCTTTGTCCAGCATCTCCAAGCTGTAGACACTCTTCACGCATTAGTCACTTAGCAGCCATCTAGGTGTCAGACTGTCACAGTATCACAGTGCTTGAGTTCAAGTTACCTTTTTTTTTAATTTAATGATGGCTTCAAAGTGCAAGAGTGGTGATGCTGGCAATTCTGATATGCCAAAGAGAAGCCATAAAATGCTTCCTTCGAGTGAAAAGATGAGTACAGTATGATAAGATATTTTGAGAATACATTAACATACTTTCATTAGAGTGTATTATATTAATTGTTCTATTTTATTATTAGTTATTTATTGTTGTTAATCTCTTACTGTGCCTAATTCATAAATTAAACTTTATCCTATGTGTATAAGAAAAAAACATGGTATATATAGATTTTGATATATCCACAGTTTCAGGCATCTACTTCGGCCTTGGAACATATCCTCATGCATAACAGGGTACTATTGTATAGCAAGAGTAGTGCTTACATATTAAAAAAAATTTCCAAATGCCTAGCCAGAGCAACAGCTTTCCCAATGGATCCAATATATCTGTTCACCCCAAAGCAGTGATGTTTTTACTTTATATGAATGCTACTGAATGGAGACAGGGGAGTGAAAACCTTCACAAAATATGTTTTTCTCTGATACTGTCAATCAGTTGTTCTATATATGGAGGCTCCAGCTCTTGCTAGACTACCTGATTGTCACTGTTGTTTGCCATCTACTTCATAGAATATTTAATTCTCCCAGCAGTAATTATAATCCATGGGCTTTATAAGATTACATGTATTATGAAGCATTTGTGACCTTAATGGGATTAATCTGATTTATTTCACTCTGAAAGCATTTAAAACTTCTTTCTTATATTAGAAAAATGTTATTCACTTTGTTTACTAAAAGTAAGGACATAATAGTTGTCCTGTCCTCATACTTTTTGATAATGAGAATTTTCTTATAAGTATATTGTTATATTTAAAGTGGAATTTTAAAGCCAATATATTTTTATAGAATATCAAGCATATAGAGCCCTGAGATGTGATATTTTGGGATTTTTTAATTGAAAATTTATCCTTAAAATGAAGAACTATATTTATAATTGAATCAGGTTCTTCTAGTGTCTAAAAGATTACTTGTTTTGGGTCTCAGAAATGATAAAGGTGGTCATGGTTCCAAGTCTTAACATCAAACCATAGGTAACTAACTGAAAATGAGAAGACTCTGCATCTTTGCTAAATATTTCACAAAGAGTTTCGCCATCATAATTAGTTCTCTAAGCACCCCTAAGAGATAAATATAATACCAGCTTGTAAAGAGGGTATGTGGCTGTGGTATGTGGTGGGAGAGATGGCCATAAAAACGTAATAATTAAGCCCAGTGGTTGAGTGTTGATCTATGAATCAGGAGGTCATGATTCGCTTTCTGGTCTGGGCACGTGTCTGGTTTGCGGGCTGTCTTCCCAGTGAGGGGTGTGCAGGAGGCAGCCGATGAATGATTCTCATCATTGATGTTACTACCTCTCTCTCCCTCACCCTTCCTCTCTGAAATATATATATGATTTACAGTGGCATAATTAGGACCTTTTTCTCGATGAGAGCTATTACTATGGAGCAACAGTATTTGAGATTCCTTCATCTGTGATCTGGTTCATGGCTCAGACCCTCTCTCTCAACTCACTCCCCACTCTGATTTCATTTGTTTTACCCATGTCTCCTCCCAACCTTCTTTGTCATTATACAAATTCTCTTCCAGGAAACAAAGCATATTCAGAGATACAAGTTTGATAAATTTTGAATTGTGTATCAGAGTACATTTGCAAACTGTTTCAGATATCTTAGATTTCTAATACATTCTTGAAATTGAGGAAGTAGCTTCTTCAGTATTTCTTACAAAAATCTTGGCCCACTAGATAAAATTAAGGGAAGAGAGAAGAATGCATCCTGGTCAGTTTGGCTCAGGGGATAGAGCATTGGCCTGTGGACTGAAGGGTCCCAGATGCGATTACTGTCAAGGGCACATGCCCAGGTTGCAGTTTCGATCCCCAGCAGGGGTGTGCAGGAGGCAGCCAATCAATGATTCTCATAAATGTTTCTATCTCCCTTTACCTTCCTCTCTGAAGTCAATTTTAAAAATTATGAAAAAGAAATAGTGAAAACATTTAAAAGTTTAGAAAATAAAAGTCAATGAGGAAAAAAGCTTTAGCATTAGCAAAGTTTTGATACAAAATTCATACCGTGGAAAAAATAAAAGTATTTGGATAATGTATCCAAGATCTTGAAAAACACTTTCCATAAGAACAGCTCGTTTATTCTATTTAAATATAAAAAATTCTATTTTCCCTTTTATTCTCGCATAGCTACTGTAAAAAGTCCATACATATTCATAGTATTATACAGATCATAGTCAGGTTGAAGAACCATGTGCTTGTCATCTTATTGTATTCCATACTTTATTGTGTTCTGGGTTTAGACTCTGAAATTCATACAGATTACAGAGAGAATAAAAAAGAAATAGTGAAAATAATTAAAAGTTTAGAAAAGAATCAATGAGGGCAAATATTCAACTCTGTTGCTGTATCTCCTATAGTAAATAAGCCTAAATTACAGAGCATAAGATTCCATTCATTTTTATCCAATGATCAAGAAAACAATCACTTCAAATTAATGCAATGAGTTTAGTCATTTGATTATAAGAGTTATAATATTCTGAAGCATGTTACCATAATCTCTTTTATATGTAAACATCTTAATTGAGTGTATTTCAAACTTTAGAACCTACCCTTCTGGATATTGCCATTAGAGTTAACTGTTAGCTGGAATGATACACGGAAGCAATAAGTTGAATAACTTTGTAATCAATTATTGGATCCTATGACTTTATATATACAATACAAACCAAAAGAAAGTTGCACATAGTTCCTTGATGTTTCTATCTCTTCTTCTCCCTTCCTCTCTGAAATCAATAAAAATATGTTTTAAAAATTAAAAGTGAGGATAATATCTAAATTTTTCATTTTGTTATAATTGACAAAGCATTTTTACTTTCATTCTCTAATTTGATTCTCACTGAAAACCTCCGGTATTGGTATGATTGTTTCCATTTGCAGTTGAGGAGGGTGAAATTAGAAAGGTTAAGTAATCTAGCTATTATTACTTCCTTGAAAATCAACTAATTTGAGTTTTATTACTCCAGATTAGGAGGGAAATAATTCAAAAGAAAAACCTATTAAATAAATGGTTAGATTAACACCACACATTTATCCTATTATTCAACTAGGTGATAATAATAGCTCACTTAAAAGATTACTATATGTCTGACAGTGAGCTAAATGCTTTGTTTGCATGATACTGTATCATCCTATACTTTTTACAGATGAAAAAACTGAAGCTTTAAGAGATTGGGTCACTTTTCCTAAAGTCACACAACTATATAAGAGAGGAGTCAATATTTAAACCTGTTGGACCTTCTGAACTTCATCCAATTCTAGTATACTATCCATTACTCTAAACAGACTCAGTCTTCCAGGAAAAGACCCAAAATAATCCAAAGCAAGTTTCAAATCATTCATCTAATAAGAATTTGTTAATAAATAGAACATCCATTTTTTCTATACATTTTTCAGTCTATTTTCTACATTTACCTCTCAACGAAAATACTTCTCTATGAAATCCCCATGATTTCCAAATGCATGTGCCTTATTGCCCTATAAATCTGTGAATAATTTGTTGTTGTTGCCCACCATAGTCTTTTGGAAAATTTCTCACCTTTTTACTTGCTGAGGTGTTGTAGTCTACTAATTTTATCTGACCTCTCTAATTACTCATTCTTTTTTTCTTTACCTGAGGACCTATTCTGATCTCTCTTTTCTGTCTTTATTAGTTCTCATTCCATTGTTAATCAATAGTCACTAAGTGTCGGTTATCAGCTAGGTATTAGACTAGAAGCAGTCTTTTGTCCATCACCTTTAATCCAATGATTTAGAGATTTAAAACATTTTTCCACTATCAATCCCACATTTCTTACTGTCTGTGGCCCATATCTTACTCAAATGTCTCACAGACATCATAAATTCAATATGATCCAAATAGGCCATATCTTTTATATAAAGTCTTTATCTGTTGTCCTGACATTCATCACACTGTCTTTTTAGTCAGAGATTTCAAACCAAATAGTCATTTCTACATCTCCTTATTACTTGCCTCATTTTCTAGTTCATTTTTAAGATCTATGGATTTTATGTTCCTCATCCTTTGTACTCATGCTTTTCTCTCCAATCCCCTTAACACTCTTCTAACTCATGTTCTTATTACCTTCCTCCACTCCTTTCTGCCAACTGTATTGCTCCAATCCAACATGAAGATTATCATTTCAAATTAAGATTCCTAAAGCATAACTTAGATTATGACTCGAGTATATATTCCATGAGGACAGAGATTTCTTCTATTTATTCACATATATTCCCATTTTAAGACAGTGCCAAGTACATGATAGGTGCTCAATATTTGTCAAATGAATGAAAGAATATAGGACTCCTCTGTTCAAACACCTTTTGTGACTTCTCAACGCCTTCAGAATATTCTACAAACTATTTCACCTAGCCCTTCAGGATTGGTCCTCTATCTCAATTCCCAATATTATTTCTTATTTTTCCTCCTCTTGCAACTTCAACTTGTACTAAAATGCACAGTGAGCCAGCTTACTGTTTTGTCTTTTTAAAATTACATTTAATGGGGTAACAATGGCTAATAACATTATATAAATTTCAAGTGTACAGCTTTATAATCATCTGTATATTCGATTGTGTGCCAACCACCCAAAGTCTAGTCTACTTCTATCACCATATATTTGACCCCTTTACCATATTCATCTTCTGCCACCCCCTTTACCTCTGGTAACCACCATGCTGTTGTTTCTGTATGTGCTTCATTGTTTATGCCATTGTGACAACATAGACAGATCTTGATAGTGTCATGTTAAGTGAAATTAGCCAGAAAAGAACAAGAACCATATGATTTCAATCATGTGGGGGATATAAAACAAAAAGAAAAAACTAACGTAATTTTTTATCTCTTTATGTCCTTGTTCCTTCTCTTGGGGTAACTTTTCCTCATCTCAGTTTACCCAGATACTATGTAGTTTTCAAGGAAAGCGATATTCAAATTCTTTCTTATTCCCTAAGAACCCAAGCTGGAACACAACTTGTGTCTCTCTCGATTCCCATAGGTAATTACCTGCATTTTAAATTATGTTTAGTGCTTTCTGTATTGCATCAAAGAGTCTGAAGAGAATAATATTTAATGGTGTGGGAGTTGAAGCCTGACTGCTTAGGTTTACATTGTGATTCTGATACTTACTGACCATCCACACACTCTCCTTTCATCCCCTCACTCACTCACTTCCTATCCCTCACCTCCATCCTACCAGCTGCCATCTTTTCCATTCCCGTATTCTCTTCTGTGATCTTTATTATTTTATTTATTCTACTCACTTTGGGCATTGTTGTTCTTTTTCTAGCACCTTTAATTACATAGTTAGATTGTTTATTTGAGAATTTTCTTGTTCCTTGAAGTAGAACTCTATATTTTTATATTTCGTCTTTTCTAATCAAGAAAAGAGTTATAGTCTTCAATAGATTTTAGTTCTTACTTGTCTATAATGACTCATGATTGGAATATCTTTAAAGTCTTCAGATACAAAAAAAATTTTAGTAACTCCATTCTTGAAAATAAAAACACTGCACTGAAAATTGAAAAGAAATATTATGTCTTTCACAATTGCCTTCGGGAAAATATATTGACTTGCTGCACCACTCTTTCAACCAGACATCAGATATTGAGATTCCCTGAAACACAATTCAGTAGAAGTAGTTTAGCTTTCCCAAATAGTCTGACCAACTTTGGAAGCCATATCAATGGCTTATAGATGTTAATAAATTGAGCTGTTTTGAATGCATACTTGAAGCATTAGTACTGAAGACAGTGAGAGAGACTGAGATTATTCTCTAACTTTCTTTGATCTCTAGCAGAACCTGAACAACATAATTTTCAGCCTTCTCTAATCGTGAATAGAAAAAGTCAGGAAAAGTTTACTAGTAACTATAGAAAAGGTCAAAGAAATGCATATCACTTTTTTCTCCTCCCTTTGTTTAAACTTGAAGGGTTTTTTTTTTTTGAGGGTTATAAATCTTTGAAATAATATTTCTAGACAAAAAATAGATATTCCATTATGTGATGGGTAGTAATGCCCCCCCCCTTACTTTGGAAAATTCTGAAAGTGTGAATTGAGGGACTGAAATAAAAGAATCTTCAGTCTTGTATTTACAAAATATTTTTAAGTGAACTTCATTAATGTCTCTCTTGGGTATTTTATAATTCTTGTAATAAAACATTTCAGGTATTGGTCAGAGATTAATAGTATTCAAAATAATTTAGGTTATCAGCATGTGGTTTTCATTCCACATGAAGTCCATTTGCAGTTTACATGGTTTTCTAAATTACATTAAAATAAAATGTCAAAAAGTTCACTTTTTTTCATTTTTAACAGCATCAATCTTTGAAGAAAGGTTATTGAACAAAGGTCTTTGCATAAATCAACCATTCCCTGTAGAGATAAAAGAAGCTATTACACCTGGTTATGAAAGAGAGTTTCATGAATGCAAGAGAAATAAATCATTCCCCACTGGAGATCATATTATTCTAGATTGAAGAATGTCTATTTCCTGATAGTGAAAAAGCAAGAAATTACTTTTGTTTGCTCCTGTATTGTGGTTGTCCTTGAGAGGTCTATTAGTAATTTGACTTTTACATATTATTATTATTATAATTTATAATAATCTGAGTCATAATAAATGTTATTTTTTAATTCTCTAAAGATTTCAATTTTTCCTCTCTAATTTCTATTCACCTCCAACAGCTTTTAAAATATATCATTCCTTGGGAGTTACAGAAAAACTTACTCTCTGCAGAAAGCAGAGAGCATTTCACCTGCTCTCAGGAGCCAACTATATTTCACCTCAGTCATTTGCTCTCAATCCAACAATTCAATATTGGATTCAATTCAAGGCTATGGCCCCAAATAGAATGAAACCTGGATATTTATGAACTGCTTGACTAGGCATTCCTCCCAATGATTTACTCTATAAATCCTATTTTTAGTTTTCACAGTGGTTTCACAAATGGTTGGGAAAATGTTGTACATTGCAGTTTTAAAAACTGAAATGAGTATAGATAGCATTTTTTACCTTCCATGAGAAGTTGTTGACATTTTCTGTTTTGCAGTAGGAACCAGTTGTCATTAATTGAATGCAACTATTAGATTGAGTAAACAATCCTAAATTCATTTTCTACATATGACCTAAAAGAAATTTTGATATTCGTGCAATGTATACACATAGAAGAGACATACTTTTTGAGCAGATTCCTGAATGCTACTTTTAAGGACAGCCATTGAGAAGTGGGATATGCCACAGAACAGTAAAGAGGATCTAAAGATTAATAACTGTACATGGCCCCAAAGAGGAATTGATAGTGGTGGGACTTGTGAGCGGAGGACAAGGAAATCCATCCAAGGAGATAAGTTGAATATAGATTCCTTTGGTCTCCTAGAGGAGGGGACACGTCCTGCATACCTTATAGGGAAGATCAGGGTAGTTATTCTGGTAAGCAGACCAAAATATAACAGCTTAAAACAATAACAGTTAGTTGCTTTGCCCTTGAATCTGTAATTATGGCATGGCTTATTGGGGCTTCTTGTCTCTACTCTTCATGATATCAGCTGGGGCAGGTCCACTGGCTGCTGGAAGATCCACTTTCAAGTGGGTTTACTCACATGCCTGGAAAATAGGTGTCCATTTCTCTTCACATGAGCCTCTTCCCCGGGTAGTTTGGGCTATTTCACAGGATAATTTCTGGCTCTCAAAACAACCATCCCAAAGGACAAGAAGTTGAAGCTGACAGCTTTTTAAGACCCGGACCAGAAACTGGCATAGTTTTGCTTCTGTCATATTGTATTGGTCAAGCAATCAGAAAGCCCAGATTCAATGAGATTGAACACAAACTTCACCTTTCTGTGGAAGTATCAAAAAGCTTGTGGACCATGTTGTAAAGCTACCATGGAAGGTCTGTTGTAAAACTATCACAGAAAGCTTCTTGTAAAAAATTGTTCGGAATATTAAACAGCAAGTAGGTATTATTCTGGTCAAGATAAGAGGCTCTCTTTGCTAGGAATACCCTTTCTCTCCTTGTCTACCTGAATAACTTCTATTTGTGCTTTATGTCTTGGTCAAAACCTCCTTCTCTCAGAAGCATTATCTGGTCTTGGCCCCAAGTGAAAAATGGAATATATACAAGTATATGGATATTTTACAAATTTTAAGCTTTTCTCTGCAACAGAACATAAATCAAATAACTTTCCTTCTTTCTTAAAATCTATAAAATACTCATGACAGTAACTAGATAAATAAATTTAAGTGCAATAAAGTATCTCTCAAATAGCAATAGAGATGCTTACATTTTTAAAATTTTGTTATTGATTTCAGAGATGGAGGGAGATGCAGAGGAGAAAAGGGGGGACATATGTAATACTTTCAATGAAAAGAATTATTTAAAAAAAAATAAACATCAATGATGAGAGAGAATCATTGATCAGCTGCCTCCTGCATGCCCCACATTGAGAATCCAGCCCACAATTGAGGAATTGAACTGTGACCTCCTGGTTCATAGGTCAAGGCTCAACCACTAAACTACGCAGGTCGGGTGACATGCTTACATTTTTACTTCCCTGTTTGCATAAAGGTATTTTAATGGCATCATGTCTCATCTATACTAGTGTGCATCATTTAATTTTTAGAGTACGCCTGTTAATAACCTTGTTTACATAGATCTACTAAGTAATCTGAGTAGAAGGTAGCCTTAAAGAAGGAAGTCTTTGTTTTACTAAGTTTAATCCATCTTTCCTATCATTCTCTTAGTCTCTCTGTCATCTATCTATCTATCTATTTATCTATCTATCTATCTATCTTTCTATATTTATCTCTGTCTCTCTCTTTCTCTCTCCTAATTTCACAGCTAGATGAAAGAAATGTTTCTCAGAGTTCACATACAACCTGTACCATTTTTACTTGGGATTTTATTAAAATGCAGTGTCAGAAGGTGGCTCTTTAGGGATGGGCCAGGAATCTGCCTATGTAAAGAGCTTGCAGGTGGTTCTTCTGTCCATTTAAATTTGCGAATGACTGGGCCAGATGCTTGCTCAAGGCCATTTCTACTCTGAAATTTGGCAAATTTTGATTCTATGGGGCAGATACTGTGTGCTTATGCTGGGGGAAAAAATACTACACTTTCTGCTTGTGTTAGAGAATTTTTCTTTAGTATCTTCATCTCTAATGCCTAGCCAATCAGGAATAGTGCTGTTTATTCTTCCCACTGTTTTGGAGAGGCATGGGAAAAGATAAGCCAGATGGTACCGAGGAAGATTTACATTACCATCTTCTTTCTGTTTTACCTTTGCATATTATATAAAACTGCCCATGTTTTCATCTGAGCCATGATCATTAATGTAATACTATGATCTAATGGCTCATAACATTAAATTATAACTTAGCTTAACATGACCAAATTACAGTGTCAGAAGGAAAGTTTCTTTTCTCAGGTTGATTCATAGACCTTAAACCAATTATATTATTAGCTGATTTTTTCATAATTATATCTCAGCCTTGATTTAGGTAATCGCCCCTTTCTTAGAAATGCATTTTGTTAAACGGAATCTAGGTTATAATTAATTTTTCAAAAGTAATGTTAAGGGAGAAATGTGTTGTTTTGCTTTGATTTGGGGTGTGTGTGTGTGTGTGTGTGTGTGTGTGTGTTTAAAGTACTGAAATTGAGTCTGTCTGGGACTCTATCTATATATATAAAACCCTAATATGCAAATAGACTGAACAGCTGAAAAACCAAATAACCGGTCGCTATGATGTGCACTGACCACTGGGGAGGGGCACCCATAGAACATGGTGAGCATTGGCTGCAGCAGGATGGTGGAACAAGTGAGAGGGAATGCCAGAAAAAGGTGGGGTACCAGTCATTGTTATCGGGGCGAGCATCTGGTGGTTACTGAAAATTCTTTGTTCCCGTGCACTGTGGTCCCTCCAAGGGTCACACCTGGTGCTGGCTCTGGCCCCGCTCATACTCACTGCTGGTGCTGGAGCCACCACTCACCCCAATTGCTCAGCACCGTCAGTGGGTGCAAGTGGTGGCTGCTGGCCCCAATCACCCCTCAGGGCTTCTCCACCATCCCCTGCTCCTGAGGGGAGATCAGGGCCAGCAGCCACCTCTCGCACCCGCTGCTGACAATGGCCCTGCTCACACCCACTGCCAGTTTCAGAGCCACCCTCACACCCTCTGCAGGTGCCCAGCACCAGTCCCAATTCCTCAACGCTGTCAGTGGGTGTGAGCGGCAGCTGCCAACCCCTATCTCCCCTGAGGGCTTCTCCACCTCCCTCTGCTCCTGAGAGGTGATTGGGGCAGCAGCCACTGCTCACACCTACTGATGGTGCTGGCCCCACTTGCACCCAGTGCTGGTGCCAGCCCCAGTCGCTCCGCTGTGAGCAGGTGCAAGTGGGGCCAGCTCCATCAGCGTGTGGGAGCAGCAGTGGTGGGAGTGGGGCTGCTGGAAGACAGCAGACTAAGGGTCTAGGCAGGATGGGTAGGGGCCAGGTGGGGGTGTGGAGGATGGGCCAAGACCCACTCCTGTGCCCAATGCAGCCTCATGGCCCACAGTTCCTATCAAGGAGCATGAATTTATGTACTGGGCCCCTAGTAAAAGATAAAAAGTGAGGAGAGTAGACAGATTGTCATCATATACACTTGATAGTGAAATGATTAAGTACTCTTAGAAAGGCACAAACCTTTCAGTTATATTTTACTAACCAATCAATAAGGTCTCAACCGCATCTGTCTTAAATAAATAGTTTTGCATGGCTCAAGAAATAAAGTTTTCATCCTTGGTTAATTCAAGCAAATAATATTTTATTACGAACAGGTTTTTGTTGTTTAAAGTATTTGAGTTTGCATACAAAATAGTTTGTGTCATAAATACGATTAAAATAGAAAATGGTAGTTGATGTAACAGAGAGAAAAAGAAAGAGTAAGCAAGGAAGTAATACAAACTGCATGCTTTCCTATATAAAATCCACATTTTTTTTGCTATAAAATATGTCAAGCCCAGGGAGAAAGGCTTACTCTGGCCTGTAAAACAAAAGAATAAGAAGCATGATAGAAAGTCCTGCTATTTTACCAAATGTAACACCAAGAAGTCTGAGACAAGTTGTGGCAGAATTTATGCTCAGAAAAACTTACACAATTGACCTGCCATGTGAGAATCTCAAAATGATTTTAGGTGGAGGCATCGGACTTGAAATCCAATAATATATGCAACAGTGATCACACCAGAATTGCACAGAGAAAGCAAATTAGTCCTCTAATAGAACAGCCAAATTGAAATTCATTCTCTGAGCAGGTTTTTAAACACATCTTCTTTTACATCTCTTTTTACATACTTTTTGTATGCCATTTGAATAATTGCATTATTCAGTATTTCTTCATGTTTAGTTCCTCAATGGAACAACATCAGAAAAACAAGAATTTGGGAGAGAAGATGGGGAAAACATGGAATTGGAGAGAGACAGAAAAAAATTATACACACACATGCACACACACACAATGAGAGTAATTTGCTTACACGGTGTATCTGATTGAGAAGTAAGTCCCTTTGCTTCCGGCCTTCTCACAGGAAATGACTAATTGTCATGATTTGAGATATTTTCTTTTATATGGTATTGAAAAATAAAATAAATTTACTCACACTCCTTAAGGGCAATGTTGTATTATCATGCCTATATAATATATTCTCTTCAAAAAACTGACTCCAGAGTTGAGTGTAACAGGGCTTGTAACTCAAATGGCATTCTCTCTCCCTGTAGTAGAAATTGCATCAATATGTCCATACTCACAGAACATTGCCGAAGGTTGCTGCAAATAAATATGTGTTTGAACTCTATTATAAGAAACTGAAAAATGAGAGTAGGATTTATTTATTAAATATAGTAGTAGCAGGCTAGGTGGAGGTTAATCACTGATGACATTAATAATATTCCAGAGCAGTCATCAAGCACAGGTAAATATCTGGCCAAAATTATACCCTGAAGAAGTAACTCATAAGTATACATCATTCTCATGTTCTGCAATATATTACCTGCTTTAAAGGAACTGTTATATAGTTGGAATAGATTGAATGATCAACCTCAGTTCTTTCTTATTTTCTGCAATAACAATCTTGACGTTGTCTCCTATTGGATGGGGTGTACCACCCAAATCCTGGCCTTAGGGCTTAGTCATGTGGCTTGCTTTAGTGAACAGGAAGTGAGCAGAAGTGACAGGGTGTTAGTTTGAAGGCTAGGCTTTAAGAGGATTGCACTTTCTTATTTGTGCTTCTACCATATGTATAAGAAGAATGTAATTCTTACCATTTGCAGCAGCATGGATGGAACTGGAGAGCATTATGCTAAGTGAAATAAGCCAGTCAATGAAAGAAAAATACCACATGATCTCACTTATTTATGGATAATAAAGACCATTCTAAATTGATAAAAATAAACAGATACAGAGGCAGAACAGCATTGAACAGACTGTCAAACTACAGCTGGAAGGCTCGGGAGGGTTGGGGGGGAGTTAAGGGATCAACTGAAGGACTTGTATGCATGCATATAAGC
>PVJC01027824.1:0-23010 GCA_004026665.1 Murina feae
TGCACCGGGCCCCTAGTATATATATATAAAAGCCTAAGTGACCAAATGACTGAACAGTCGCCTACTTGGACAGATGAAAAGAGAAATAGGTGATTGAGTCTATAAAAAATTGCAAGCAGGTGAGGCTGAGCTGCGGTTCACATTAAGAGGCTGGGCCATTGGCCTAAATTCCACTGCTCCACAGGCACCACTCTAGAGGTGTGGCTCCCCAAACCCCCATCAACCCCTCTAGCCATGTCCTCCCCAGGCAGCTGGAACTGAGGGACAGAAGGAAGGAAAAAAGAGACCACAAACTCCCTCCCTAGTGCCCACCTCCTCCTATTATACCAGAGCCACTCCAGGACTTGGAGGAGGGTGCACGATGGGGGTGGTCTTGTCGTGCGACTACCGTGACTCCCCAGTCCACCCCAGGTGCCCCTTGGGCACTCACCCCACTTTCTGCAAGCCTCAGTCTGCACCCCTAGTGAGACCATGGGAGCTCTGCCCTAGGGACCCACTTCTCCATAGCTGGGTGCAGCAGACCAGGAGATGTGAGGGGCAGTGGTGGAAGATGGGGGCAGATGCTCAGCTGACTGGGATACGCAGGAGCAGCTCCTCCCCAGCCACCTGTCACTTCTCGTACTACTACATCCCTCGGGGGATGTTGGGTGCCTGTTTCAGCCCAATCCCTGCAGGCCCCACCAAGGGACCCTACCGGTGCACGAATCTGTGCACCAGGCCTCTAGTATTATTAATAATTATAAACATTTTAAAGTGCTTAGTTGCCAGGCACTGTTTGAATCACATTGTGTGAGTACTGGCTGTTACTTTCAACCTAAGAAAAATTAACTGTATGTGAAAATTTTCAGGGTATTTTACATTGGAAACCAGATGCTAAGCTTTGTTTTGAGAATTTTTGCCCCAGAAATAAAATGAATATATAAATAAAATGACGTTATAGTTTTCCTTTTGTAATAGGTGTCAGTAGTATCAGTATAAAAAAAGCACATGCCAGATGGTAAGTTTAAGGGCAGAGATTATTTCTGACACCCTGTTTTGTGTAACATCATTGGGTCTATTTGTTGTATAATTTAATTATTGTTATTATTAGGCTGTTAGAGAGGTGAGACTACAAATTCACGTGCTACAATGTGTGACTGCCAAGTTGCCTGACACCAGAAATAACTCTTTCAATGATTCTTTAAATAAAGTGGTTCTTAACTTTAGGAGGTCATGGACTCCTTGGAGAATTTTCCCGCCAAGAAAAATATAAAGAAGACATATACATTCAATTGAGTGCAACGTCAAGGGGGTTCTAGAACCCCAATCCCAACTGTGGACCCCAGGATAAGACATACTCTGAATGGAGCTGAAGAGTTCCCCTCTCTGTTCATTGTTGCCTTTCTATTTGAATGGAGATACCATTCTTTTGTATAAACAAAATCATGAGAACAAAAATGCCAGCTTTTCTAAACACTAGAACAAATAGACTGCATAAAGGTTACACATTATGTGTGTGTTTATGAATGACTCATAAAGTGAGATAGGAAAATTCCGTTACTCATTATGTTTAGGAAGGAAAGAATTAAAAATATACATATGTACACATATATATGTTTATATGTATTTTATATATGCATGTGTGTATATATACACATATACACTGAGTGGCCAGATTATTATGACCACCTGACGTTTGTTGGCAAATTAGCTATAATTTCATGCTGAAGTTGCTAGAGGGCCAGACCATTATAAATAGGGAAACGGGTTGTTTACCATGATAGTAAAAGTGATTTTTTTTTCTGAAGATGTGGGTAAATAATGCGATTTAACAGCCTTTGAACATGGAATTTACACACAGACACACACACACACACACACACACACACACACACTGAGGGGCCAGATTATTACAACCACCCCATCAGTACTTCATTGGGCCACCTTTTGCCTTCTGTACTGTGGCGATTCCTCATGGCATTGACTCCACAAGATGTTGAAAGGTGATGCGAGGAATCTGACACCATGCCTGATGAATAGCACTGCCTAATTCTGTGAGATTTGATGGTTGTGGAACCAGCTGCCTGATGGCTCTTTTAACTTCGTCCCACAAATGCTCAATTGGATTGAGATCTGGTGACTGTGGGGGCCACCTAAGCAAGGTAAAGTCTTCCTCATGTTCTTGAAACCACTCCTGTACAATACAAGCACTGTGGCATGGTGCATTGTCTTGTTGGAAGAAGCCATCTCTATTGGGATGCACCATCAACATGATAGGATGAACCTGATCAGCAACAATGCTTAGGTATGTTGTGCTATTCAGACCTTGTTCCACACGAATTAAAGGGCCCAAATCATGCCAGGAAAACATGCCCCAAACCATAACACTGCCCCCACCAGCTTGAAGGGTTGTACTCATGCATGTGGGGTGCATGCTTTCATGCTGTTTCCACCAAATTCTCACTCTGCCATCTGCATGATGCAACTGGAAATGTGATTCATTGGACCACATGACTTTTTTCCAATGCTCAACTGTCTAATCCTTGTGTTCCTGTGCGAATTGGAAACGTCTTATCTTGGTAACTGCAGGCAGCAAAGGTGTTCGAACAGGCCTTCGGCTTCCATATCCCATACGATGCAGTGCACAGCTAATTTGCTTACAAACATCAGGTGGTCATAAAAATCTGGCCATTCAGTGTATATGTTGATGGATGTGTGTGGATATATATCCTTATACTTTAAAACAGTGGTGGAATAATAAAATTTAAAGAATTACTTAGAGAGTGATAGAGAGAATAGGATGTAAAGGATAGGGATAGAAAGCTAGACTTTTTTGAAGAGAGAGAGAATTTTGGAGCCATGTAAATATTTTACATATTAAAAGAAAGTTAAATTTTAATGAGCAATTCTCTCCAAATCAATTAAAAATGTAAAACAAACCTATATTTGTAGATTTTGGTATTGCCATCCAGAGAGAAATTACCCCAAGTAACTTTAAAAGACAATAATTTGACTACATTCCTAGAGAAATCTCCCTTCAGAACAACAAAAACAAAATAACCCCAAAACAAAACGAAACTTTTCGGTAATCATTTTGTTGATGCTAGTATTAGTATTATTTGTTTAAATTGGTAATAAAGCAAATGAGTAATTATATTGGTGACTTGAGAACTAGAAAGAGATGAGGCAGAGGAGGGTAATTAAAAACACTGTGGTCCTGAATTTAAGTTTGACTAATAAGTGAGAACTTAAAAAATATCCTTTATTTTTTAAAAATAGTTATCTCCTAGCCTTGTCCACTGAAAATTCTAAAAAATAATGACCAAGCCAGTAGAATGAATACTACTAGTGCTCAGTTTCCAAATACTATTTGTAAATACTAGTATTTAGAGACCTACTGATTCCAAGTCTGAGTCAGGAAAAGTACAGATGAGCCTGGAGCACCAGGCCATTCCAGGAGTAAAGAAACTACTAAAGAACATTCGAGTTTTGTCTAAAGCAGGGGCGGGGCACGTCCAGCCCATGGGCTGCATAAGGCCCGTGAAATCATTTGGTCCATCCCTGCCAAGACATTAGGGGTGAGTTAATTAAATGTTTGATCAAATATAGCAGGCTAATTTTTAAGTTGACAATTTTGTATGGCCCGCAAATGATGTTATAAATATCCAAATAACCTTTGGCAAAAAAAAAAAAAAGGTTCCCTACTCTTGGTCTAAAGCATTTCAGAGCCAACTTGAATAGGCTCCCACTAGACAAAGGACAATTTAACCACCAATAAGGAGAAATACTGTAATGGATGAAAAACTTAAGTTTTAAATTTTTGAGTTACAGGACTATGTAAAAACAAACAAAAACCTTTAGGAAATACAAGGGAACCAAATAATTGTTTGAGAAATAATCAGGTGTTTTATTTTGGCTTTCATATAATGAGCAATCTTCAGAGTAGCCAAATAGTCGGTGAGGGGAAATTTTTCATTTTGGAGGTATTCCTGCTGATAAATGAAGACAGAATGATAGCAACGTCCTCTTGAAAGTACATAACCAACCTTTGAAATCTATATGTATGAAAGTCTAAGCAACTGGCCGACAGGCCTACTGGTTTTCCTGCTGGTAGCTGTGATGCACAATGACCACCAGGGGGCAGATGCTCAATGCATAGGCATGGAAAGCTGGAACAGACCAAATCTCAAGAGGGAAGGAGGCAGGGGGAAGGGCTGGGAGAGATTAACAAAAGATCTTATATGCATACTAGAGGCCCAGTGCATGTATTTGTGCACTGGTGGGTCCCTCAGCCTGGCCTGAATACTCCCTGCAATCTGGGACCCTTTGGAAGATGACAGAGAGCCAGTTTCAGCTCGATTTCTGCAGGCCAGGCCAATGGACCCTACTGGTGTATGAATCCATGCACTGGGCCTGTAGTGTTCTTTATAAACAAAATATAAAACCCTGTATCTGATCAAGCCTCTAGTTCTAGCTACTAATTTACAGGAAAAAGAAGAGACAAAGGACATGTTCAATTACACCATGGGGATTCATTCAGCAGAAAAGCAGACTGGGAAACTGCAGAATAAATGACTCATTTTCCCCCCCAACAAATTGCAAAGGGAAAAAAAATGATGGAGGACAAATCTATAGATTAAAAAAGATTTAAGAAACATATTAACCAATTGCAATGTAAGAATCTTCAATTTTGTTTTAAACAAACTAGGGGATAAAAAGAACATTTATGGATTATTTGAGGGAACGCTACCTTGATTTGTGTGTTTTTTTTTAAAGTATTTTTTTATTGATTTCATATAAAAAAGGAAGGAGAGAAACATCAATGGTGAGAGAGAATCATTGATCAGCTGCCTCCTGCACACCCCGTACTGGGGATTGAGCCCCTAACCCCGAGCAAATGCCCTGTCCGAGAATCAAACATGAATGCCCTGCCCGAGAATCAAACATGATCTCCTGATTCATAGGTTAGTGCTCAACCACTGAGCCATGCTGGCTGGGCACTACCTTGATTTTTAATAATATTAAAGATTTGTTGAGTGTGAGAGAGGTGGTCTTATTGTATCTGTTTTTTTAAGAGGAATTTTTGTCTTTTAAAAGTAGATGTTGACATATTTATAGTTGAAATGATACATTGTCTGGGATCTGCTGCAAAAGAATATAGAATTGTGTAGGGAGATGTATGCAATGCTAAACAGACTCGGCCATGAGTTGAGAATTTTTGAAGCTTGTTGATAGGAATATGAGGATTCATTGTTTTATTTTCCCAACTTTTGTACAAGTTTTAAAATTTTTACTATGGGAAAATTAAGAAGAGTAAAAATCTGACCACAGCTGCTCATATGATTTAAAATAAAACAAAAACCCGGTAACATAACTAACTTATTTCCTTATGATCAAGTTTACCACCTTTCTTTTTTTAAATAAATGTTTATTTTGTATTGATTTTAGATTTAGAATAAAATTAAGATAGTACAGAGAGTTCTTGTTTACCCTTCCCTCATTTTCTCTCTATTAATGTCTTATATTACCATGCTACATTGGTAAAACCTAAGAAACTGACACTGGTACATTACTATTAACTAAACACCAGACTGGATTTCACCAGTTTTTCCATTACAGTCCTCTTTCTGTCCAGGACCTAATCCAGGGTACCACATTAGCATTTAATTTTCATATCTCTCTAGTCTTCTTTGGTTTGTGACAGTTACTTTAGTCTTTCCTTGTTTTTCATAATCTTGATAGTCTTGAGTACTGGCCAATATCCTGTAAAATGTCTCCCAATCTGGGTTTGTCTGATTATTATTATTTTTTTTAAGATTAGACTAGGGTTGTGAATTTTGGGAAGAGTACCACAGAAGTAAATAGCTCTTGTCATCACATTGCATCAGGGGATGCTATCACCATGACATCATTGATGATATCAACTGTCATTATTTCCACTGTCAAGTTACTATTTTTCCCTTTCCCTGCTCTATTCTTTAGAAGCAAGTCACTAACTCTAGCCCACCCTCAAGCGGGGGATATTAGGACCATCCCTGCTCCCCACAGTGCAGTGACTCACTAGAACTCAAAGACATAGCATATGGTTGTTCTGGTGGCTCATTGTCATTATGGCAAATGAATACAGAGCAGTCATCAAAGGGCACGGGGCAGAGTCTGGGCGAAACTAGGCAGAAGCTTCTAAGAGTCCTAGTGGTCACACGATTTGTTCTTAATTCCTTAGCAGTGAGCTGTGACAGTGTGTGTGGAATGTTATCCATCAGGAAAACTTGCTTTAGCCTAGGAGTCCATGGTTTTTACTGGGGACTGGTCAGTCTCTGTCTAGTATGTATCTAAATTCCAGACTCCTGGAAGGAAAGTGGTATCTTATCATTTAAAGAAAGTTTTATACCAGTGAAAGGAACTATTTACTGGTCAGGTTCCCAGCCCACAGCCAAAGGACAATCTTGCAAGCAGGCCTTTCTAAGGATAGTAATCTTAGGCCTTCACTGTTAGCTCTTTTCTGCGCAGGAAAGTATCCTCATATTACCTTTACTTCATACTTTTACTTGAGAAAAATGGAATCAGGTAAAAAAAAAAATAGTATAAATAAGATGGAAGAAAGAAAAAAGTTTAAAATCAAATCAAGGGCATCTAATATCTTCTTTGCCGTACAGAATTAAATATGTCATAATTTAGGCCTCTTTTTTTGTTCTGTAAGTATTTCTCATGGCCATTTAAAAATATATATATCTTTATTGATTTCAGAGAGGGAGAAAAAGATAGAAACTTCAGTGATGAGAGAATCATTGATCAGCTACCTCCTGAACATGCAGCACTGGGGATCAAGCCCACAACCCAGACATATGCCCTGACCTGGAATCAAACTGACCTCTGGTTCATAGGTCGATGCTCAACCACTGAGCCACGCTGGCTGGGCTCTCCTGTCCATTTTAATATATTGCTATAAAAATTATTACTCATATTGCAACTTTTCAACTTTTGAAGCATTTCATAATAATAAAGTCTCCATATTGTGTGTCATCTCATTTATTGCCCAATAATTAGAAGAAAGCCTTGTAAATTTTAGTAATAAGTAATAACATAACAACCAAAACCTGGGTGGAAATCCCAGAAAGTAATTACTAAGATTTAAACATAATATGTACTAGTCACTTATTTTCTTTTAATAGGAAAAACGTGGTCTTCGAGAAATGCGAGTTCTTGAGAATTTGAAGAATATGATCCATGAAACAAATGAACATACTCTTCCCAAATGTAGAGAAACAATGCAAGACAACTTAAACCAAGTTCTCCAGAGATGTAAGACAGCTATTTTTTTTATATTGCTTTATTTCACATGAGATCTATGACAAAAATGTATCTTTTTGGGTACTTGGTGGGAGTTAGAGAGGATAGAGATGGATGGCCTGTATCAGAGAAAGTGATTATCTAGTGATTAATGTGTATTGCCATTGATGTTGGGAGCCTTAATCTCCAAAGTGAGATGTGTGCATCTGCAGTGCACAAGATTATTTATCCTTTTAGAATGTGAGAAAATTGAAACATTTTTTTATCTTAAAAAATTTATGCATTAGAGAGACTTTTATAACCAAGATTTAGGATCTGAAATAAAATGTTTTCAAATAGGATATTACAGTGTTTTTTTAACTTAAAAAAATAATCCTATTAAAATATTAGTATTTTATTACTTACTAGGGGCCCAGTGCACAAAATTCATGCACTGGGTGGGTGGGAGGGGGTTCCTCAGCCCAGCCTGCCCCCTCTCACATATTGGGAGCCCTCAGGGGATGTCCTACTGACAGCTTAGGCCTGCTCCCCATGAGAAGCGGGCCTAAGCCGCAATCTGGCCTCCCTTTGTGGGAGGCGAACAGGCTAATCAGGGAAAGCCACCAGCCCCATCACCCTGCTGCTGCAGCCACTGCCAGTCACTGCAGCTACCAAGGTGTTTTCATCAACACGGACTCCAGTCCCTTCACCATGAAAAAATGACAACTTTCTTTAGGCATTTTCAAGATGTGTCTTTCATAGGATATGACCTTTCTTTCTTTCTTTCTTTCTTTCTTTTTTATTCTCACCTGAGGATATGTTTCCATTGATTTTTAGAGAATGTGGAAGAGAAGGGAAAGACAGAAACATCAAAGTGAGAAGAACACTTCGATTGGTTGCCTCTTGCATGAGCACTATCCTTGGCCCTGGCCAGGGAGGAGCCTGCAACCTAGTTACATGCCCTTGGTCAGAATTGAACCCAGACCCTGCAGTCAGCAGGCTGAGGCATTATATGCTGAGCCAAACCGGTTAGGGTAGCATATGACATTTCTTAGCCCTCCAGCAGTGGACCTTCAGTTTTTTTCTCCAGGAGTGTGGTGGGTAAACTCTAGGTCACCTTTTTGGATTCTTATTACCCAAGTTACTAAGAATATTACCATTGGCATACAAGGAGCTTAGCCAATGAGCGTTAATAAAAGATGTTTTCTCTGTAGTTCAGTCCCATCACCGGCTCCACCCCTACCCCTCCAATCCCAGCTCCACCCTTAACCCAGGCCTGTGGCCTCTGTCCTAGGATGCAAGCCTGAACAGAAGACCCCCAAACCCCTGCAATTGCTGGTCCCTCTTTTACCAGGTCCCTGTGATTGCTGCCTCTGCCCCTGCCCAGACCTTCAATCTCTGCCCAAGGCTGCAGGCCTGGGCAAAAGACCCCCAGACCCTGCGATCCCTGGCTCCGCCCCTTCCCAGGCCACAGGTCTCTGCCCGAGGCTGCAGGTCTGAGCAGAAGACCCCAAACCCCTGCGATCGTCAGTCTGCCCCTTCCCAGGTCCCTGCCATTGACACCTCCGCCCCTTCCCGACTACCTGAGGCTGCAGGCCTGGGCAGAAGACCCCCAAACCACTGTGATTGCCAGCTCCGCCCCTTTCCAGGCATGTGGTCTCTTCCCAAGGCTGCAGGCCTGGGCATAAGTCCCCCAAACCCCTGCGATCGTAGGCTCCACCCCTTTCCAGGTCTGTAGTCTCTGCCCGTGGCTGCAGGCCTGGGCAGAAGACTCCCAAACTCCTGTGATCGCTGGCTCCACCCCTTCCTAGGTCCCTGATTACTGGCTCTGCTCCTTGGCCCTCCCTGCTTCCCCCACCACCTGCCTGTCTAACAGGCCTGGCTACTTCAGTTGCGGGGCCGAGGTGGACTGGGTGCTGCCATCTTGTAGCTATGGGCGCCACCATCTTTGTCACGGAGTGATGACTAATTTGCATATTACTCTTTTATTAGATAGGGTTTTCATTAAGCAAAATATTTTACTTTGAAGACATAATTAATCAAAAAGAATATCTATTAAACATGTCAAATCATAGCATATAAAAGGAGTTTCATTAATAATTGATTTTAAAATGAGAAGTGTATCAGAAATACAAGGCTGCTCCTTGCATCTATATTGACACTATTCAGCTTGTCCAAGGATAAAGCTGGTAAATAATGATGGATTACTGAAGTGCAAAATAAAATGTCGTTCGGACAGGGAGGAGGGAGAAAACACTGGCCAGTGAAGGAAAGCAGCTGAGAGACCTTGTCTAGTAATTGAGTTAAGTCTTTATGTGCAAGTCCAAGTTACTCTTGTGTACTCTGATGTTAAAAGGAAATTGGAGAGGAAAAATCCAAGGTCACGTTTGGTTTCTTTCTTTCTTTTTCTTTTTTTAATTGTCTTCTTGTGCCTTTAAGGGCCAGCCCTAAACTCAGGACAGCCCTCGTAAACTGAGAGGGAGGTTGCTGCGTGTCCTGCCAGATTCCCCTGATGTTTGGTTTCTTTGAGTGGAGCGGCAAGAAGTCTACAGTTAACCTCAGGCTTTTGCATTTTACTACGAACTTGCCCTTCTTTGTTCCCACTGTCACTTCCTTAACCTTGACAAGTATTCTAGACATTATGCTAAAACTAAAACTAAAACTATGATTCATAAGAATGCTTATGTGTGTATTTGAACTCTGCCTGTAGCTTGCCTTTTCTACATTTCGAGAATATAAAAACAGTTATTTGACTTGCTTCATTCTTGGGCTAAAGCTATTTCTGATGTGACTCTCTTAAAAGTAGAGTCTCCAGCCCAGTTGGTGTGGCTCGTGGTTGAGCATCGACCTATGAACCAGAGATCACAGTTCAATTCCTGGTCAGTAGGGGAGGCCTTTTGGAGGCAGCTGATCAATGATTCTCATCATTGATGTTTTTATCTCTCTCTCTCTCTCTCCCTTCCTCTCTGAAATATATATATATATATATATATATATATATATATATATATATATATATATATATATTAAAGTGGAATCTTCACAATGCATTAAAAAAGTATTATCCAAAATTTAAATGTATTCTCCTGCCCTAACTGGTTTGGCTCAGTGGATAGAGCGTCAGCCTGTTGACGGGAAGGTCCTAGGTTTGATTCCGGTCAAGGGCATGTACTTTGGTTGCGGGCACATCCCCAATAGGAAATGTGCAGGAGGCAGCTGATTGATGTTTCTCTCTAATCAATGTTTCTAACTCTCTGCCCCTCTCCCTTCCTCTCTGTAAAAAAATCAATAAAATATATATTTTTAAAAAATGTATTCTCCTAAAAGGAAGAATTAAAACACACAAAATGCAAAGTTAATAATTAAGGTTTTGACATATATAGACTGCTTTGGGTCTCATTGTTAGCTTTAGAAACTAGTCAATGATTTTTGGAGCTCAGTAGGCTCTAATATAAGTATTTTCATGTAGTAATTATCCAGAACAGCACAGGTATAATGGAGATAATTACCTGCTTTTTAAGCTGATGTAGTTTAAAAATTCACCTGGGCCAGCTGTTGTTCTTGGGGAATTTCATATTTAAAAACTGGACATTTTGAGTCATAGTGCTGGCTTGTTTATTTTCACTACTAGCTGATCAGGGAGCTGTGCAAGATCATGCAAGTGAATTTATTGTATATGGAATATATTCTGATCTAAGTTATAATTTACAAGACTAGTGATGAGTTGAGTTTTGTTCTGTGCCTGTTAGAACTGCCACATAGGTCTCTTCTATGCATGTTTGAGAGCTGTGCTGGCAGTGCCACCAGCTGCATCTCAGAACTCTACTGGTGTGGATTGTGGTCTAACATGGTGCACAAAACTAAATAACTGTGCAACAGTAAAGTGGGGACATCTCGAATTATTTGAATGAGACCTGTTACAGAATCTGCAGCTCAGAATTGTTTCTGCTTTTGACTGTGTAGCGCCACCTGTCTTACAAAGTGTGTTTGTGTGAGCAGAGCCTTTAAAACTAACACTCTCCTGTGGATCCTTAACACCACAAACAATAAACAAGAACTCTAGGACAGCAATTTTCAACCTTTTTCATCTTATGGCACACATAAACCAATTACTAAAATTCTGTGGCATGCTAAAAAATATATTTGACAAAAGAAATAGGTATAATTTTGATTCATTCACACCAGACAGCTGTGAATAAATTGGCGATCTAAAGGAAAAGAAGTCAGTAACCCTGACTAGTCAGGTATTGCATGTTTTAAATAATTCTTGCAGCACTCCAGTTGAAAATTGCTGCTCTAAGAAGATACATTTAAAAAAACCCATAAAATAACTTGTCATCAAGATTCAGCCTTTACTATTTTCTCATCCTGAACATACTAGTAGTGTCTGTATTCAACTCATTAATTATTTAATACACTTCACCAAGTTTGTTATGTAGAATTCTTGTCCTTGATTTTAGAGAGTAAGGACAGGAAGCTTCTAGGTTATTCCTGATTCAACTTAACTAATACAGCCATAGTAAAATAAACTTTCTCTCTCAACCTGCCTCTCTCTCTCTCTTTTGAAGAGCAGTGACTATTTTTGTATTATTTAAACAAAAGATAAAAGTAAAGCACTAAGAAAAAGAAGTTAAGAAATTAGGAAGAAAAAGGAGAAAGCAATAAATCACCCTAAACTAATCTAATAAAAGAGTAATATGCTAATTGCGTCACTCCGCTACATCCCAAGCCCACCAGCTAATCAGAGTGACTATATGCAAATTAACCCAACCAAGATGGCGGCTGGCAGCCACAGAGCTAGAGCAAATCAGAGGCTTCGTTGCCGCGGCAATGGAGGAAGCTGCCTGCCTAGGCCGTCTGTGGTCTCTACTCAGGGCAGCAAAGTTTCAATTATAGAAGCCACAGAACTGAAGCAAGCAGGAAGCTTCATTGCCCCGGCGATGGGGGAAGCTGCCTGCCTAGGGAGGCTGTGGCCTTTGCTCAAGGCAACAAAGTTTCAATTATAGAAGATAAATAAACCCCAGATATCTGCTTCCAGCCAGCCTCACTGGGAACTTGGGTGGCTGGGGCCTGTGGCCAGCCTGCAAACAGCCATCAGCCCCTCACCCAGGATGGCCCCACCCTCATGGGGTGAGGGTCCCTGCTGGGGGGCTTGGCCAGCCTGAAAATGGCCCTCAGCCCCTCACCCAGGCTGGCCAGGCACCCCAGCAGAACGCCACTCCATGAAGGGGCTGTGGCCAGTCTGAAAACAGTCCTCAGCCCCTCACCCAGGCTGGCCAGGAACCCCAGTGGGACTCCCACCCTGATCTGGGACACCCTTTAGGGCAAACCAGCCAGCCCCCCCCCCATGCACCAGGTCTCTGTCCTATATAATAAAAGAGTGATATGCAAATTGACCCTAACAGCAGAACCCTTGGGAATGACTGACTGACTGGTCACTATGACACAAACTGACCACAAGGGGGCAGACGCTCAATGCAGGAGCTTCCCCTAGTGGTCAGTGCACTCCCACAGGGGAGCTCTGCTCAGCCACAAGCCAGGCTGATGGCTGCCAGTACAGCAGTGGTGGTGGGAGCTTCTCCTGCCTCCTCAGCAGCACTAAGGATGTCCGACTGCAGCTTAGGCCTGCTCCCCGCTGGCAAGTGAACATCTTCCGAGGACTCCTGGGCTGCCAGAGGGATGTCTGACTGCCAGCTTAGGCCTGATCGCCCAGGGAGTGGGCCTAAGCCAGCAGGTGGACATCCGCCAAGGGTTCCCAGGCTGCGAGAGAGCACAGGCCAGGCTAAGGGACCCGCCCCCCTCCTGAGTGCACAAATTTTTGTTCACTGGGCCTCTAGTAACTACATAAAGATAACCATTGCTTTTTAACTTTGGAGAACATCATTCCAGACAACTTTGTATATATCTAAAGGAAGGATGGATAGTGGGATGACTGCTGAATGAACAGATGGGCAAGTATCAGCAGGGGGAGAGACTTTCTGATAAGAATGGGATCGTATAATTTTTAATATAAATTTTTTATTGTTTACACTAGTACAGATGTTCCTCATTTTCACCCCCTTGCCCACCTCCATCCAGTCTCACCTTCCACCCCCCATCTTCACCACACTATTGTTTTTTTAAATTTTATTAGAATTTAACAGAAAAACTTAAAGCTGAAATAAATACATTAAAATATGTGTTTTTTTACTATAAAAGGTAGTAGTTGCTAAAAGAGCATTCAAAGAAAAGTAATAAAAGACATTCTGAAGTCAGCATTATTTCTGCATTAGTAATGCCTTGAGATGTGGAAGGGTTAAGACAACCTTTTCTCTTGCATCTCATCCCCAATCTCTCACTTGGGAATTTTAGCTTTGGTAGGGTTATAGTATTTGCTTCTGTTTTGCAGTTTTAATGCTGTCAATTGCTTATTTAGTTGTACACTATTCAACATCTTTCTGTTTCTGGTTTGTTTATTAGATCTGTAATGATGATGTTATAGTTCTCACTTTGTTTCCTTAGCTTTACAGTCACATTTTCATTTCATGTTGTATTTTTTATCACTTTTAATAGATTCAATTGAGGTGGGGTTTGTTTGTTTGTGTTTTTGTATTACAAAGTACCAGTGGAGAATTTTATTAGGTTTTCTTTCAGAATGGATACTTTGTCTATCTTATCTGCCTCTCACATATTATGTTCCTTCTCCCTCCCCCACCCATATCTGTTTCTCTATAAATGATAAATGAAAGCATATCAGAGTTCTAAGAGTTTTGTCTGCTCATTTTCTTTTTCTGATTTTGGGGGAGGAGTAGTTATGGTGAGGTTAGGAGTCTCGGTTCTTTATTAGAATCTGTGTTCCTATTCTTGGCCACCACTTTTCAAAGTTTATAGTATGCAATTATAATATTTTCCTTTTCAGTAAAGGATGGAGATTTTTTTCCCTCTTTTATAGTTTTTTATATATTTTATGAGGTATTTAAGGGGCTTACCTTATCTGTTTTTGCTACACTCTGCCTCTTTACCTAGAAATCATTAAGAACTCATGATTTAAAATACTACTTTTATAGGACATTATTAGTTAGAATTTTTACCTGTAGTTTCTTCATAAACTATCATAACTCTGTAAAATAAGTATTTATTATCCTCCCTACTTTATAGAAACTGAACTTTATAGTGGTTTAACATCCATTGCTCTCCAATAATAATCAGAGGAATTACCATGTAAACCTCCTTCTGCTTCAAAGCTCGAATTCTTTCAACTTCAGAATATTGCTCTGTGCATCTTTGAGAAGGTAATAAGCAAAGTCTACCTTTTCTTCTGAGACATCACTTTCTCTTGGATTTTCTCCTACAACACAGGCGCCTCCTTCCATTCTACTTGGTTAGTTCACACCTTTTCTTGACTTGTAACATCGCAGTGTCCTAAGGCTTGGGTCTGGGGTATCTTTTCTATCTATACTACCTTGCTTGGTGGTCTCATACCGAATCACAGTTTTAAATATCTGTGTGCCATTCATCAATTCTACATTCATGTTTTAACCTAGGCTCCTCTGTGGACTGCTAGACTTTTTATATCCAACTGCTTAGTCTACTTAGACGTCTAATAAGCATCTCAGTATAACATATCTAGAGCCAGACTTGAATTCTTTCCTCAGTTCTGCTTTTACCTCATTTTATACCATTTCATGAATGACATTACCGTTCCCTAGATGCTCAGGCTGAAAATCTGAACTATCTTTTTCTCCCTTCTTCATCTCTTTCTCTGGAGTACTCTCTTTCCCTCACTTCATGTCCTCCACCTCCCTCCTTCCTTCCCTCCTTTACTTGTGCCTTCTCTCTTTCCCTTCCCTCCCTTCTCCTCCCTCTCTCTTCTCTTCCTTTTTTCCTCTCCATCTCTACTCCTTCCCTCCCTCTGTTCTTTTCTCTTCCCCCTTTTTATTCTTTCCTTCTTTCTCCCCTCATGTGTATTTTATTAACAAGTCCTTCTGGCTCAGTGACTTATTTTCCACCCCCCAATCTCCCCTCTCTTCACCCCCGCTGCTTGCTTTGTGCTAGCTACTACTCTGGCTACCTTATTCTTCCTCTAATATGCCAAGCACACTCCCACCTCAGGGCCTTTGTACTTGCTACTCCCTCTGGAATACTCTTTTCTCAGATTTCTGTACATTCTCATTTCCTATTTGTCTCTGCTCAGATGTCAACAGTGAGACCTAACTCAGCCATTCTAACATTCATCTCCCCTCACTTTGGCATTCTCTGGCCTCCCTACCTTGCTTTGTTTTTTTCCATCATTTCCTGATATGCTAAATATTTATTCCATATGCCAAGTCTCCCCAACTAAAGTTAAGTTTCATGAGCTCAGGGACTCTGTTCTCTGCAATATCCCTGGCACCTAGAACAGCAGTGGCTGGCACATTGTAGCCACTAATTATTTGTTTATTGAAATGAATGAATGAATGAGAATTCAGCCAACATCTGCTCCTAATACCAAACCAGAATTATTTTCTTATGTATGTATTTGAGGTTTACACATACCTACCATGACAGGATGAATTTGTTTCTTTTATGTGAAGACAGCTGGGACATTGTTAACTACTATATACAGTACAATTACTATATGTTATACTAATTTCCTTGAATAATCTTTCAGTTGAGACAAAATAATTTGAAAAATTCTTGACTTTTTAAAGTCAGTATAGTCTCCTAAAACACTGAGACAACAGGGGCAAACTGTTGACCAGTAAGTCCTGTGAAAGTGATAGGAAGGTTTGATTAATGGACCTTTTCCTCTTTGAGTCTCTAATTGTGAAGAAAGGGAATGTTTGCTGTAGTCAAGTGATTTTCCTAGACTTTAGAAAAGCAGATTTTATTATACTTAGAAAGTAAACCTTTTTTTATTGTGTAGCTAAAGAATTAAAAAGTAAATTACTTCAAAGGAATTTTCTAGAAATGTATATTTTGTCTAAGCACCAAGACAATCCTGGTAAGGAACAAAAGTATGATTTTGTCAGATGTGTTCTAATTAAATTTTCAAGTATGCAATAAATGATAAAATAAATGTCATAGTCCTATAACTCTTGTCAGATTAAACCAAGAAGGACCTGAAAATAATGAAACAAAGACCACAAAATGGATATTTTTTAAGTTATGTTTATAGCCTTCCTTCCATCATCCTCCTCCAAAAAAACAACAAAACAAAACAACCAACCAGGAAATGATAAAAACCACTGCTCAGGAAAGATGATGTAATATTAATACTAGTATAGCGCAGAAAGAAGGCAGATCTAATCAGCTCCTATTTTGGTTTGTTTTCATCTTTTCTGTTAGAACAAAAATGATAGGGAACCTAATTTTCAGTACTAAAATATTGCCTTTGATATAACTATAAAGCGAATGGTTACTGATGAAAACCTGACTTTTAAAAGCAGAATCCTACTCTTAACCATATTTTCACAGGGTGGGTCCTAAAATTCTTCTGAAAGAGAATCACAATCCCTGCCCTGTTGTAGAACTCGTGACCTAGTTGGGGCCAGATTGAGGTGAGATAGGAAGGCATAATTGTAAAACAGCTAGGTAAACCTCTGTTTAAGCAAATGCAATCTAAAATGGTAGGGTGTTAAGATAACCAAATAAGGGGAAATTCTAATAGGGAAAGGATTAATCTGGGAGGATTTTATGAAGGCAGTAAACCTTGAATTGAGCTTTTGAAACAAGTAAAACATTTTAATTTAGGAAAGGAATAAGAAAAGCACTTTAAGTAGGGATAGTACAGTAAATAGAATAATAGTTCTAATAATAGAACAGTAGCATTTCTTGACTGCTTACATCTGTCAGTATTACACATGCCATTAACTGTACACATGCCTTATAGAGACAAATGAAAAAGTACTTACTTTAGTAAGAAGTAAATAGCAACAGTCAGAATTAGTTTTAAATAGACTATTATGTACTGATCTATTACTCTGCTTACTATCTGTGAAGAATTATGCTAAGTGATTTTTTATTAGTATTTAAATATGTGCTATCTTATTTAATTCTTGTATCAATTCTGAAGTCCTCTTACTTGTTGTTTGTTTTACAAATAGGGAACTAAGATGCTATAAAATTAGCAACAGTAGCAATAACAGCACCTGGCAATAAATATTTGGCAAATGAATGAAAGAATACGTAAACAAACATGCCAAAGATCAGTGAGAAAACTAGTAAGTGCCCAGCTCTAGATTTAACAAAGTCTGACTCTTAACCTGCATACTAAACAATGAAGGAAGTGTTGACATTTATCTATGTAAATACAATGGATCCAGTAAATAAAGAGGTTTGAATAACTGATGTATTAAAACCAGATTCATTGATGAAATTGTAAGAGGAATGGAGTATTGAGGATAAGAGTCAAGTCTTTAGAGTCAGAGATCTGGTTTTAATCCTACTTTTTGTATTTATCTATATAATAAAAATCCAGTGGTTGTAACACCGTAACAACCAAAGACCAGTCACCAGGAGGCCTCGCTGCACACGGGTGGGCGGTGCTTCATGTGCAGCAAGGCATGTGCAGGTGGGTGGGGACTTGACTCTGGGTCCCATGGCATGCCAGGACTTGGGGGAGTCCCATGGTGCCAGCAGGACTGAGGGGTCCTGGGTCTCATGCAATTTCCCATGGATCTGAGTCTTGTGCGATTTCACACACTGCGTCATTAGTTAGTTGTGTTACCTCCTTGAGTGACATCCATCTCTTTACCCGGTTTTTTACAGATGCCAGTACTCTGTAAAGTGTGACAGTGATCCTTTTCTCAATAGAAAAGTGAGATTAAAAGGAGTAATAAATGGAAAGTACTTAGTACAGATCTTGGCACCATAGTAATCTAATCTAATAAAAGAGTAATATGCAAAATTAGCCATCACTCCGAGACACCTTAGCCATGCCCCCCAGCCAAGCCATACCTCCGGCCAATCAGAGTGGCTGTGTGCACATTAACCCAGCCAAGATGGAGGCCGGCAGCCACAGAGCTAGAGCAAACAGTAGACTTCTGTTGCAACTGCCTGCCTAGGCTGGCTGGGCCTCTGCTCAAGACAACAGTGTTTCAATTATAGAAGCCACGGAGCTGAAGCAAACAGGAGGCTTCATTACCTGCCAAGGCCTCTGCTTAAGGCAACAAAGTTTCAATTATAAAAGATAAATAAACCCCAGAAACCTGATTCCAGCCAGCCTCGCTGGCACATTGGGTCAATGGGACCTGGGAGCAGCCTGAAAACAGCCCTCAGCTCCTCACCCAGGCTGGCCAGGTACCCCAGTAGAGACCCGAACCCTGAAGGGACTGTGGGCAGCCTGAAAATGGCCCCTCAGCCCCTCACCCAGGCTGGCCACACTCCAGTGGGGTGAGGGTCCCCACTGGAGGGCTTGGCCAGCCTGCAAACAGCCATCATCCCCTCACCAAGGCTGGCCAGGCATACCAGCAGGTAGACATCCCCTGAGGGGTCCCAGACTGTGAGAGGGCACAGGCCGGGCTAAGGGACCCCCTCCTCCCTGAGTGCACAAATTTTTGTGCACCAGGCCCCTAGTAATAAATAACTATAATAATTATTACTAACAGTTTTGGTCTATTAGAAAGGGAAACAACTCGATGAAAATAATCTGGAGAAGTCTGAATCTGGCAGTGGCAGCCAGGATGAATTTGAAGACAAGAACAGAGGCAAGAAGAATAGTAGAAAGTTACTGAAGCATTCCAGTAATGCCTGCAAGAGAGCAGTAGTGTGAATGGGACAAAGGGAAAGGGACCTAGTGAATGGGAAAGACACTGTAAAGGCACAATCAAAATGTAATGCTAAGTTTATATATCTTTTTAGAGAATTTTAAGGTTATTGTTGACAATTTGTCATTGGAATTAGTACTTAAATGCCTTTGGCTTGCAACTCAAAGCTCAAGAATGATGGTAGTTCTGATTATGACATACTGAATATATTGGCAGAACTTTTCTTTTTTTTGCTACCCCTCCACAACCAAAATAATATCAGGTTGGGTTTTTTTTTTGGGGGGGTGGTGGTGTTTGTATAGGTTTTTGAGATTTAAAACAATCCAAGTATTTGTTTTCCCAGGTCATTCTTTCATTGATCAAGGGCTGCTAATTGAAAACCCATTCTCTGTTTTATTTCAGTGCAAGCAGCTACTGACTCAGTCTGTAGACTCCAACTGAGGGAGCAGGAACGAAAAAAGGTAAAAGTAGATCATTTGGGTATTAGAGCCTCTAACTTCAGGGCTTTTATTATAATCATATTATTAGCTTTTGATAAAAAGAAGTTATCTGAATTTGTTTTTTTTATGCAATGATTTTAAAAGATTTTAACATGGCTAATTCATTCACCATGTTTTGAAGAGGTATGGGCACATGATTGTACCATCCATATTTTTATAATTTAAATTACAGACCTTGACCTTTTTTTTCCTCACCTTTTCAACATTTCCATCTTTTCCTTGAAAGTGGTATTTGTCTTATGGAGGAGAGAGAATAGGACTTTTACATGGAGCAAAAAATGCTCACCAGATTGGAAATATAAATCTTCCTTCGCATCTGAAGCATTGAATATAGTATGTATATTTCTTCTAGAAAAGGAAGCATTCATGCCTGTAGATGGGTTATTTAATGAATAGTCGTAAGTACTTGTGAATCACTTGCCGGGTAGTGCATTGCTTATTTTAATTATATATTAACTAAATTCAGATGTGGAAAAATAGCTTAAAGATTTAAGTTCCTGTTATAATTCGGTGTTTTCACATATAATTTTCATGAATTATTTATGTAGCTTATTTATTGCTTTAAACTAATAAAGATACACTTATTAAGAAATGTTGAAAATGCTAAGTCATTCTGAAATACACACCTTTTTGCATGTGCATATATCGAGTATTACTATCTCCATTTCTCTGGAAGGTGTTGTGGTTCATATGTGGCATTGTAAAAAAATGTAATGGAATGAACCTTGCCCCCGTTTGAATTTCTTTACCTCTTCTCAACTTTAAAAATTGATATAAAGTTTAAACATTGAACAGTTTGATGAGTCAAGCCTACTGAAAGAACTTGACATTCAAGCCAGGTGGCAAGGCTGCCCAAGAAGAGTAGGATTCTTTCTTGCAGGCCAGGTCAGGGAATGGGGCCATTGCGGAGCACCCGGATAAAAAGGCAAGGCAAAGCCATAGGCAGGAAAGTCTGGGTTGGGTGGAGTGTTCACACTGTGTCTAGAGAGCATTGTATAAGCAGGAACAGGGGCTTCAGTGGGCTTTTCCTGTCAGGACAGATTTTTTTTTTTAATCCTCTACTTTGCTAGGCGAAAGATTTTAGTTTGTTAAGTTTGAAACAGTTTATATACTCAGGAAATAAAAGTCTAGGGGTCCCAAACCATTAGTCTATAAATAAAAGCATAATATGCTAATTAGACTGGACATCCTTCCGGACAAACTGCCAGATGAGGATGGAGGCTGCAAGGGAAGCCCGGGTCCTGAGTGCCTGCTGACATCCGGAGGGGAACCTGAGTCCCAGGTGCCAGAGAGAAGCCAGTGCAGCAGCCGGGGCAAGCAAGGCCTACTCTTGCATCCATTTCGTGCATCAAGCCGCTAGTACTAATATAATGTAGGATAAAGTAAAAGCTGTGGTCCAGTCACAAGGAACTTTGTAGGATCTGGCAAAAGAGTAATTTATTAGGAGGATACTAGCATTCGTGCCAAAATTGCTCAATGAGCTGGAATTCAATTGACAGGATATGGGCGGGGGGAATATGATAGGGTGATGGATATCATGTGAGAAAGACTAAAGATGTTAGAATTCAGTAGTCTGTGAAGCTGGGATGTGGACTGTCTAAAGTGTGGTGGGGAACTTTTTTCTGCCAAGTGCCATTTGAATATTTATAACATCATTTGCAGGTCATACAAAGTTATCAACTTAAAAATTAGCCTGCTTGCCCTAGCTGGTTTGGCTCAGCCTGCAGACTGAAAGATTCCCAGTTCAATTCCTGTTAAGGGCACATGCCCAGTTTGCAGGCTCGATCCCCAGTGGAGGGCGTGCTGGAGGTAGCAGATCAATGATTCTTTCTCATCATTGTCGTTTCTTTCCCTTTCTCTCTGAAATTAATACAAATATATATTTTTAAAATGAGCCTACTATATTTGGTCAAACGTTGAATTAACCCTAATGCCTTGGCAGGGCCAGCGTAGGTCTCATATGGCCTTTAGGCCGGACATTCCCCACACTGATCTATAGGGTTATGTCTGAGGATGGTGTGGAGAACCTTGATTGCTATATTAAATTATTACTGAAGGCACCAGGAGCATTTCTGTGTTTGAGAAGCAAAAAGACTTTTTCTGTAAGAACACTGGCTATTCCTGTCTGTAACATGTGCAATTCTCTTGGCTATCACAATGAAAATTTAAAAAGGGTGTCCTATGCATGTTGAACATGTTGCTGCATGATTTAAGCAGATTTATGTGAATATGCTTTCACACATTATTGGTCTTTCTAAGACATCATCAGAGTAGTTATGATTCTGCTAAAATGGCAATTCTTTTCATTCTTGAGTAAAACTAACCTAAAATTAAATTGTAATTGGAATGGTTCTTCTTGGCACTTTGAACTTTTTTCACATTTGGTGTAAGTAGGAAATGACCAGATTTGGTAAATAATAATAATAATAATAATAATAATAATAATAATACAGTGTCTTCTATTTCTAGCTGTTTTATTAGCTAGCTGTATGTTCTTAGATAATGCCTTGAGCTTCAAGCTTTTCATCTGCAAAATAAATACCTATTTTACTTAACCTGATAGATTGATATTTCACTAACCTGATAGATTGTATTACGTGGTTTATGTGAAATGGTTTTGCAAATTGTATATCACTTTTCATATGTAAGGTGGCACATCTTCCCTGCCAGTTCAATCATTTGTTTAAGGTGCAGTCAGTCACTTTGTGCATAAGAGCCCTGTTGTGGTTTATTACAGTTGGCAAAGCCCTTGAAAATCCTGCCCATTCATGATTTTCTGAATTAAAAGATACCCATGTCCCGTGGTTGTTTTTTCTTAAAGTAGCCACAAGAAATAATAAAACCCTTAAAATGCCATATTTTCCGGCATATAAGACAACTGGGCATATAAGAAGACCCCCGACTTTTGAGAAGACCTTCCTGGGTTAAAAAGTCCAGAGTTCATCACCACCCAACCAGTATTATATGAAACTAGGGGCCCGGTGCACAAAAATTTGTGCACTCGGGGTAGAGGGAGTCCCTCAGCCTGGCCTGTGCCCTCTCACAGTCTGGGACCCCTCAGTGGATGTCCTATGATGGCCCCAGTCTGCCAGGCGCCTTTTGTGTGTGTGTGTGTGTGTGTGTGTGTGTGTGTGTGTATGTATGTGTGTGTCAACACTGGGGACCTGCCCCCAGCCGCATCTGAGGCTCGGAGCAGTCCTCCTGTGTGTGTCTACCTGCCGGGGGCCTGCCCGCAGGCTTGGAGCAGGCATCCCCTCTATGTTGATCTCTCAGACTCTTGCCCTCCCCTGCATGTTGTTCTCTTTTTTGAGCTGTGACCAGGACTGGGTGCTGCTTGCCTCCCAAGCTTGCCTACTGTCCATCTTCCTCCAGCCACCAGAAAGCAGGGAAAACCCCGCCTTGTGGTCAGGCCAGCCTTTTCCTGCTCCCTGATCCCCAGAAGGGACCTGGGAAGCCGCCAAGCAGCCGCCAACTCTTTCCCACTCACCCGTCCCCTGCTGCCTTCCTTTCCCACTTCCCGGTGCCGCCAAGGGGTC
>PVJC01027825.1:0-23001 GCA_004026665.1 Murina feae
GTTAGCAGCTTATTTTCATTCCCTTCCCGTCAACCGAGAGAATTCCTCTGAACATAGGTGCTCTGGGCTATCTCTGTTTATTCTCTAAACAGGCTACCACAGAACCTGTGAAATCAAAGGCTCTCTTATCAGCAGGCAGAATCACTCTCTCTTCTCCTGTGTGTCAAAACGGTTAGACAAGTTGCAAGAGCAGGACTAGAACTGTAAAGGCTGGAGGAGGCCTCGTGCTCAGTTTGAATTTGTGTGAGTTGAATGCTCGTGTCCTATGAAAACGGAAGGATTGCAGCAACATTGCAGAATGTTCACTCAAGGGAGACTGAGTGATGACCGCCGGGAAGATGCTGGAAGAATGGGGCCTGATGGCTTGTGCATATCATCTATTCCTGTGTGGGCAGAGGGTTTCTTTCTACAGCTTTTTCATGATTTGCCAGTGAGGGTTTTTCTTCTTTATTTCATTCCCCAAAAAACTAAGTTATATCCTTAAGTTTAACATTACTGTTTGGCGGGGGTAAAAAAATAATCACCTATACTATGACTCCTGTTCAGAAGCAGGACCTGATTCAAGTGCTTAAAAAAATGAGTAGTTCTTGCCCTGACTGGTTTGGCTCAGTGAATACAGCGTTGGCCTGCGAACTGAAGGGTCCCAGGTTCGATTCCGGTCAAGGGCATGTACCTAGGTTGTGGGCACATCCCCAGTAAGAGGTGTGCAGGAGGCAGTTGATCGATGTTTCTCTCTCATCGATGTTTCTAGATGTCTATCCCTCTCCCTTCCTCTCTGTGAAAAAAATCAATAAAATACATTTTAAAAAATAAAAATAAATGAGTAGATCCATGATTATCACTTTTAGTCGTTACCAAGCTTTATACTTGAGAGAGAATCATCATCACTCTCAAGAACATTTTAAGTCTACAAGCACTGGACTCTGTAAGATTTTGGTCCTTGAAGCTTCAGTATAGGAATTTTTAAATAATCATTTGCACCATTGCTGTAGCTATACCAAACATTATACTACTAGAGGCCTGGTGCATGAAATTCATGCACTGGGCTGGGGGAGAGGGGCAGGGGGATGTCCCTCAGCCTGGCCTACACCCTCTCCAACCCTCGGGGGATGTTCAAATGCTGATCCCACAGTCGGACATCCCTCTTGCAATCTGGGACCACTCGCTCCAAACTGCTCAAGATGATGATTGGTTGGAGATGGTTTCATTTTTGTACATGAATCTTTACTTGAGATACTACACAGTGTTTGCCAACAACTCTGCTTGGTTTCTTGTTGCTGTGACTGTTTCTAGGAAAGGAGACATCACAGGCATTTACTGGGTGGAGTTGCCCTGTGGCTCAGGCGAGGGGTCGTTGAGAGTTGTTCGTTCCATGAAGACTAAGAAGCACCCATGTGCCATTTCACTAGATAATAGAAGGTTAAATGAAAAAAAACTTAAGAAATATAGACGTATTGTGAAGCTACTCACTTTTTAAAGAACTTTCTAATACTCTTCTAAATTAAAGATATTAATGGATTCAAAGAATCTCATTAAATATGTCAACTGGGAGGGGGGAAAAATGTATCCACTCACCAGTGGTTTCCTATCTTTGCTAACAGTATTTCTTTGTTCTGTAGGCGTCTAAATACTTTAAACAAATGTGCGGTGATGAAACTGGAAATCAGTCCTCATCGGAAGAGAGTGAGTATCTAAATTATATAATAGGACAGGAGGAAGGGGGGGGGGTTCGCAGGGGCAGGCCGGAAACTTGATTATGTGTTTTGTAATTGGTTTTTGTGTATAAATTCTTACTTCTTCGTTCTCCAAAACACGGACACTTTTAATGTTATAAACCAGTCGAGGGTACCAAAGACTGCAGCATTATGTGATTTAGACCACTAGCTGTAGGCAGCCAGTAAACTGTGTTTTTCCTGCTGAATTTTTAAATTGAGATGTCATTTATGTATAACACTACATTAATTTCAGGCACACAGTATAATAATTGGGGATTTGTATGTATTACAAAGTGATTCCCTACAATAAGTCTAGTTAAACATCGATTACCATACACAGTTGCCTTTTTTTTTTTTTTCTTGTGATGAGAACTTTTAAGATCTACTCTCTTAGCAACTTTCAAGTCTGCAATACGGTATTGCTTCCTAGAGTCACCATGCTGCACATTACATCCCCTGGACTTATTTATTTATGACTGGAAATTTGTGCCTTTTAACCTCCTTCACCCATTTCACTCCCCCTCCCCCCCCCCCCCCCCCCCCCCCCCGCCCCACCTCTGGCAGCCAAGTCTGTTCTCTGTGTCTCTGAGTTCTCCTATTTTTCTTGATCTGAAAAAACCACCTATTTTGCATCATTAACTCAGTGCCTACTCCATATGAAAAGGATGGGGCTGAAGGCATCTGGTAGACCACACTGCGCCCTACAGAAATTACAGCTAGCTCCCATATATAACAGCATGTTTCGAAGCTGCAGAGATGTGAGTGAAGGCTGGGTTGTGAGGTAGTGAAGAATGTTAAGAGTGTTGGAGGGAGGAAAGGAATCGGGGGAGGAGGGGAGGGCAGGAAATCCCACACATTCTGGTGAAACGGTGGCACATGACTGAGTCAGATGGTATTTTCTTCTGGGTCTGAAATGTGAGGCCCTTTTATGAGATCTCAGGAGGAGAAGTGGGCGTAGTACTGGGAGTGAGTGTCACAAATTAGAGTAAACAGGAATAAGTTTGGTCAAAGAACATACTTCTGACTGTTCAGAGCGCGCATTTTAATTACCCTGGTGGCCCCGACCTGCAGCAAGTTGCCTTCCTGGGGGAGCTAAACCTTTCAAACAAACGGACTGGAACCTCCGTACCCAGTGAGCCGTGGAGAAGGGCCAACCAGTTCGCATCTAACGCTCCTGACTCATTTTCCTGTGAAACGTGGGTCACGTGGCATTTCCCACACCGGTGGGAAGATAGGCATCGGACTGCATCATGCCTGCCTCTGGCATTTCTCCTGAAAGGCTCAGAGGCGGCTGCTTGGGTTTCAGCACAACCCCGAGTCCCGATGTTGCTTAGCGTTTGTGAATGTTACATCCTGTCAGGCCTGGGTATTTGGGGAGCCTGTTAAATGGCCCGGAGCGGGTCTGAGGTTGAAACTCCACAGCACACTTTTGGCATTAGCTCTAGCCCCGCCCTCTGGCTGGGGGAGGGAATGGAAAAGACCAGGATAAGAGTGAAACGGATGGGATCGAAGCGGAAATGGCAATGGCTTCCCTTGCCTGGTGTCTCCGTTAGTCTGTTCGGAGAGCTTTGACCTTGTAGGGTGGCTGGAGACTTCGGTCACCTCTCTCCTTAGTGTTGAAAACTACCTGTTGGCTTGCAAAAGGGAATATAAACACACACTATCAACCGACAGCCACACTGAAGGCGGAGCAGAGGGAGTCCTGCCCGTTGCTGACTCCAGCTCGAAATATTTCGCATGCCTGGGGTTTCCACAGACCTCAGAAGGTTCCTGCAAGCAGTCAGACAACAGCCGATAGCCCCCAGTTTCCATAAAATGACTTATTTCTCTTTTTTTAAAAAAATATATTTTTACTGATTTCAGAGAGGAAGGAAGGAAGGGAAAGGGAGAGAAGTATAAACCTCAATGAGAGAGAATCATTGATTAGCTGCCTCCTGCACGCCCCACACTGGGGGTCAAGCCCAGGAATCGAACCGTGACCTCCTGCCTCACAGGTCGACGCTCAACCACTGAGCCATGCCAGCTGGACAAATGACTCTTCCTTTGTTTCAAACACTTGGTCAGGCTTTTTCCTGTGGCATTATTTACATACAGAGTTGTTATTTTTTTTAAATAATATAAAGATATGGGGCGGGGGGGGTTGTCAACCCTGATGGTCTGTTATAAGCAGCCTCCCAGACCCCTGGACCTCAGCACATGTCTTGCTCCCTGCGGTTTGCCCGTCCAGGGACCAATGGCTTCATTCTGTCTTTTCAGAGTGAGGACTCGGACGAGGATGAGCCTTGTGCCATCAGTGGCAAGTGGACTTTCCAGAGGGACAGCAAGAGGTGGTCCCGGCTGGAAGAGTTTGATGTCTTTTCTCCAAAGCAGGACCCGATCCCGGGGTCCCCCGAGGATCCCCACCTGAAGAGCGCCCCGAGCCACGAGAGCATGCTGACGGACCTGAGCGAGCGCCAGGAGGTGGCTTCCGTCCTCAGCCTCAGCAGCACCAGCAGCCTCCCGGCCCGCGTGCCCCACGGCGGTGGCGGCTGCGGCGGTGGCGGGGACACGGCCACACCCCGGACTAACTCGGCCCTCAGCGTCTGCTCCTCCACCGGCCCCTTCGCAGGCCATCGCGACGACTCCTTCTGCAGCCTGCCCTCCCCCAAGGAGCTGTCCAGCTTCAGCTTCGGCACGAAGGGCCACGAGAAGACCGCCAAGTCCAAGACGCGCAGCCTGCTGAAGCGCATGGAGAGCCTGAAGCTCAAGGGCTCCCAGCACGGCAAGCACAAGGCGCCGTCCAGGCTGGGGCTGATCATCAGCGGGCCCGTCCTGCAGGAGGGCATGGACGAGGACAAGCTCAAGCAGCTGAACTGCGTGGAGATCTCCGCCCTCCACGGCAACCACATCAACGGGCCGCTGGTACGAAAGAGGAGCGTCTCCAACTCCACGCAGACCAGCAGCAGCAGCAGCCAGTCTGAGACCAGCAGCGCCGTCAGCACGCCCAGCCCCGTCACCCGCACCCGGAGCCTCAGCGCCTGCAACAAGCGGGTGGGCATGTACCTCGAGGGCTTCGACCCCTTCAGCCAGTCCGCGCTGAGCAGCGTGGCGGAGCAGAACCTCAGGAACCGCGAGCGGTACCCCGAGGACACGGTGTTCTACATCCCCGAGGACCACAAGCCCGGCACCTTCCCCAAGGCCCTGTCCAACGGCAGCTTCTCCCCCTCGGGGAACGGCAGCTCCGTGAACTGGAGGACGGGAAGCTTCCACGGCCCCGGCCACATCAGCCTGAGGAGGGACAACAGCCGCGACGGCCCCAAGGAGCTGAAGAGGCGCAACTCCTCCAGCTCCGTGAGCAGCCGCCTGAGCATCTACGACAACGTGCCGGGCTCCATCCTCTACTCCAGCTCGGGGGACCTGGCGGACCTGGAGAACGAGGACATCTTCCCCGAGCTGGACGACATCCTCTACCACGTGAACGGGATGCAGAGGATCGTCAACCAGTGGTCGGAGAAGTTCTCGGACGAGGGGGACTCGGACTCGGCCCTGGACTCGGTCTCCCCGTGCCCGTCCTCTCCCAAGCAGATCCACCTGGACGTGGACAACGACCGGGCCACGCCCAGCGACCTGGACAGCACGGGCAACTCGCTGAATGAACCCGAAGAGCCGGCCGACATCCCGGAGAGGAGGGATTCCGGGGTCGGAGCCTCCCTGACGAGGTCCAACAGGTAAGAGCTTTTGTCCCCTCTCCCGGCTGGGGAAGGGGAGTCGGAGAGGGGGACTGCTTTCTGCTTTGCGGTGTAGGGGAAATAGGGTAACGTGAGCCTGGCATTCGTAGCCTAAGAAAGAGACAGACCAGGAAATGCTGACAGCCCCAAAAGAGTGGATGCTGTCTAATGGGTGTGGACTTGCAGTTGGGGAAGGTGAAGGGCCGGTTCTGCGGATGGAGGGCAGTGGTGGTGGTGGTGCAACAGTGTGAGGTATTCACGCCCCTGAGCCGTATATTTCAGAACGGTAGGTCCTGTGCTGTTTTCAAAGTCGAGTCCTCTCCGTTCCCCGGACGCGAGGCCGGTGAGCAGCCCGCTGCTGATGGGGGTCTGCCTCTGCAAGCGCCTGGACTCCCTGACTCCCCGCTCTCCTCCCCCAGGCACCGGCTGAGGTGGCACAGTTTCCAGAGCTCACACCGGCCCAGCCTAAACTCGGTGTCACTGCAGATTAACTGCCAGTCTGTGGCCCAGATGAACCTGCTGCAGAAGTACTCGCTCCTGAAGCTGACAGCGCTGCTGGAGAAGTACACGCCTTCCAACAAGCACGGCTTCAGCTGGTAAGAGTGTGTACACTGCCCCGGGGACCGTGATGGAAGGTGTGTGCGCTCAGCTCCTGAGCCTGTCCGGACACTGAGGATGCCACAGTCCTGTCTCTTTCGTATCGTTAGCCAACGTGCTCATGCAGTCACTCTGCCTTGTTGCGGCCACATTTGATGCTACGTGAGCTTTAGGGACTTGCCAGCAGGGTTGGTTGGTTGAGTTTTCAGCTCTCCCAGTGACACACGGCCAGTGGGCGGGGTGAGAATGCATCTCTCCTCCATGGAACTGTGCAGGCCCCTGCTTTCCAGAGGCAGGAGTAACCCAGCGTAGGTAAATGTATGTACAGTATCTGATCAGATTTTGGAAAGAAGGAAGGAAAAGTGTAGTTTAAAAATATTTTTATTGATTTCAGAGAGGAAGGGGAAAGGAGAAGGAAACATCAATGATGAGAGAGAATCATTGATCGCTGCCTCTTGCCCACCCCCAAGTAGGGATTGAGCCTGCATCCTGGGCATGTGCCCTGTCTGGGAATCGAACCAGGACCTTCCTGTTCATGGGTCAATGCTCAACCACTGACCCACCCAGGCGCAGCAGAAAAATGCAGTTGAGATGATGCTGTGAGACTGACTTTAAAATGCTTGATGTACGCTGCTTGGCTTTATAACTTTATTGGGTGCTTCTGGAAAGCATTTTTATGTGACTGTTCACAGCATCACTCAAAAATCTGCCTGTGGTAAAGATTTTCTGTCTTTTCCAACCAATACTCTTCCATGGTGATTAATAAATCTAAAATATTACAGAGTAAAATATATGTGAAGTTAAAAGTTATCACATGAACTATCCATAATTACATATGAAAATATTGCCCCTCATGTATATAACTGTTGGGCTGGATGGGGCGTGGATATAATCTAATACCTACATCTTAATTGTTTTACTCTCCGTGCAAAACACAGAGACATGTCCCTAGATTGACATCCCAGCGCATTCCACCCTGTCAGCTGGGTATTCGTAAGTGTTCTCACTAATCTGCATGTTTGCTATCCAATTGCACAACTCCTGTTTTTGCTGAAAGCGAGGGGCAGCCCGTCTCACTGGGGGTGCTGTAGTGAGGCAGAGTTGCCTGTGAGTCAGCGGAGCCGCGTAACCGGCTCCCGGCCCAGGACTCGTAGTGAGTTTAACTTCGGCATCAAAGCGCCTCCTGCTCAAAGGCTGTTATTATGTGAGCCTTGCTAAATACAGGCGTTGTTTGTTCTGAATGACAGAAATAAGTATTGACCGGTTTTATCCCCACATGCTTCGGATTCTCGGCAGAGATCGTAATGTGTTCCCTGCGCATTCCGCTGGCGGGCTTCGAGCCCCCGACAAAGCCGGTATTATGCACACTCCTCGCCGTGACACCGTATACTTAACTGTATGGAAATACAAATTTGGCCCCGCGTCTCGGCTTTCCCTCCCCTGCGGCTATAAACAGGGCCGTGTTGTGGCTGTCGGTAAGCACCCAGAAGTCAAGGCCGTGCGTCTCCTGCCCTGTTCCTCTGGGCGGAGAGTCGTATTTCCCCCGCTGGCTATTTAAAACTGCATATTTCACATTCTCGCTTCTGAGCTGTCCACCCCCTTCCCACCAAACCCTCAAGAATCCGAAAGTCCATAATACTTCTTGAGTTCTGGTCAGTTTTGCCAGCGAGTCAAGGCCCAGTGTAAAAGCCTCGCTTTGTGGGATCCACGGAGCAGGGAGAAATTGGACACAGAATTCTTTTCCTGTTAGTCCTGGCCCTGTCGGGTCTCATTCACAGAGGTCGTTTGTAGAGCTTGACAGCGTGAAAGGCATGACCCTGGTTTCCTGCCGTTGCAGGTCCTGCGGGGCGGACCTGCTTTCGGGACCCCAGGGCGCGGGGGCTAGGCCACAAAACCCTCCTTGTCCTTTCCCATCTTCCTTAGGCACCTGAAGGCTGTGATGCCCTCCAGCTCAGCAGCTGGAGAGTGGTTTTGACGTCAGGTCGTTAGTGTGGCCCCACTGCTGAGCTCTGGAGTTGGTGCCCCTGTGTTTGACCAGCATCATGTATTTGCTGTCGCTGTCATCCAGCCTTACCTGATCCTTCTTTTTTCTTTCTCTTTAATTTTACTTTATTGATTTTAGAGACAAAGACAGAGAGAGAAAGAAAGAGAGATAGATAGAGAGAGAGAGAGAGAGAGAGAGAGAGAGATCAATGATGAGAGAGAAACATTGATTGGCTGCCTCCCACACACCCCACACAGGGGATCGAGCCAGCTGGGCATGTGCCCTGACTGGGAATTGAACTGTGACCTCTGGTTCATGGGTCGGCGCTCAACCACTGAGCCATACCAGCTGGGCTGACCCTTTTTACCCTAAACACTTTGGTTCTCATCAGGAACTTAGAAATTATTCTTGTCCATTTTCACAACAAAGGGGAACTTGTTCTTCAGACTCTGTCAGGAGGCACCTAAGTAGGGCCTTGCATGGTGTCTCCTGCTTCTGTTTCTTCCTGTGCCACCGTTTTCTAAGGAATCCCGTCAGTTCCCTTAAGGATGTCAGTGTGCCCCTGGCCAGGTAGCTCAGTTGGTTAGAGCATCATCTCAGTGTTCCAAGTTTACGGGTTTGATCCCCAGTCAGGCAGGGCACATATAAGAGTCAGCCAATGACTGCGTAAATAAGGGGAACAATAAATCTCCCTCCCTCCCTCTCTCTCTCTCTCTCAAAAAAAAAAAGATCAATTAAAAACAATAATATAGACCCGATTCTCAGAGCTCGCAGTAGAAGGAGACTCCCCAGCTGAGGAAGCGTGACTGGCCTCACAGCCCCTGCTCCTGGGAGACCTCCAGCGGCACCTCCAGTGGAAGTGTCTGGGATGGCGGAAACGTTCTAAATCTGCCCAGTCCAGCAGGGTCACCGCTGGCCACGGATGGCGAGTGCGTGCTCGAAACGTGGCTAGTGCAGCCGAGGAACTGACTTTCTAACTTTATTTCGTTTCCATTTAAATAGCCACCTTCACAGCACCACTCTAAGGGCCCGCGGGGTTTACCTGCAGAGGTGGACGAGGGTAGGCGGAGGAGTAAACATCTCACCTCCCCACCCGTGTTCTTTGCTTAGGGCCGTGCCCAAGTTCATGAAAAGGATCAAGGTTCCGGACTACAAGGACCGGAATGTGTTTGGCGTCCCTCTGACGGTCAACGTGCAGCGCTCGGGTCAGCCCCTGCCCCAGAGCATTCAGCAGGCCATGCGCTACCTCCGCAACCATTGTCTGGACCAGGTGAGAGCTGCCGCCGCCGCGGGTCCCCGTGACCGCGGGAGCTCAGGTGCATGCTTCTCTTTCCAGTTCTGCAGCAAAGACGTAGCTTTCACCTGGACACGGAATGGTTGTCTTCCAACAGGTCGGGCTCTTCAGGAAATCGGGAGTGAAGTCCCGGATCCAGGCCCTGCGCCAGATGAATGAAAGCGCCCTCGACTGCGTCGGCTACGAGGGGCAGTCTGCGTACGACGTGGCCGACATGTTGAAGCAGTATTTTCGAGATCTTCCCGAGCCGCTGATGACGAACAAACTCTCGGAAACCTTCCTGCAGATCTACCAGTGTAAGTTGTTCTTGGATCTTCACCCTGTTGGAGGTGTGAAGAAATGGGACCGACGGAAACCTCTAGCTCCCTTTTTTTTAAAAAAAAAAAAAAGAGAAACCATAAGTCCAGATTTTTATATGCGTTCTCTGAATTTTTAAAAAATATTTTACTGATTTTTTTTTTTTTAGAGGGGAAGGAGAGAGAGATAGAAATATCAGTGATGAGAGAGAATCATTGATTGGCTGCCTCCTGCCAATCAATGTGTTGACAGTCCTGACAGTAACAGCAAATACACGCCCCTATAGGGGATCGAGCCTGCAAGCTGGGGATGTGCCCTGACCCGGATCGAACTGGTGGCCTCGTGGTTCCTGGTTTGATGCTCAGCGGCTGAGCTACACCAGCCGGGCACCTGGGGCTTCCTTTGATGTCCTTGTTTGGGACCCACGGGATGGTCTCTTGGTAACACACATCATCAGTCTCCTCCTTGCCGCCTCGTTTGTGGAGCGGGTTTCTGTAGACCTACGGAATGCAAAAATGAGTTTCCCTTGTCATCACCCTCTCACTGCTGAAGCAGTTGTCCATTTTCACCTTCTGATCCCAGAGTTCAGTCTTTCATTAGTTTCCAGAACAGGGTTACCTAAGAAGCTTAAAAAGGCAGGTACCAAGATCTCTCTCTCCACCTTCTGTATGGAAATTTTAGTTTCTTCCCATCCCTCCCGCAGGACCTGCGGTCTCTAAAGTTTCACAGGTGTCTCTGTGTGTTTTATCTTGATGTTCAATGTGTAAATAATCTTCTTCTGTTCTTCTCCGCTTCTGCCAGAAATACTGGGGGGAACAATGCCCATGCCACTCTCACTTTTAAGTAAAGCTTAAAGCAAACAGTTCCCTAAATGAATGATGAAGCCCGGGATTACGGCTTTCGCAGCCCTGTGTTTTTCTTGGCTCGGGGTCGTAGCACAGCCATGTCCTTTGAAAGCAGCTTCTCTCCGTGTTCACATCGTCTTTAGCTGGCGCATTGGGCTCTGTTTTATGAGAACTGGAGCGGGTCTGGATTATTTCATTATTTGTTTCATCCTTTCAGATTTTATGAAAACACAGGTCACATTTTCCCCACCAAGGTATTTGTTATGTGTTGTAACCATGGAGCTGTTTAATCAGTTTGTCCTATGGCGCTGCGTTTGAGTGACTTGGTTTTTCCACCACATGCCTTTTTAAAAGAAAGATTTGCCTGGAAAAGGAGGCCTGAAGGTTGGGTCCAGCGTTTTCTACATGTGTGTTAGTTTATGGGGCTCGTTCTCAAGCGTGTGTTTTCATAGTAGCCTCTCGGTAGGCTTTCTAAAGCTTAAAGGAATCGCTGGTCAAATATGTCTGTCCTTTACATTGTCTGAATGTTTGAGCAGCTTCCTCTTCCCACTTCAGGAATGAGAAGCTCAGTCAGAAGTGTGAGAGGCCCCGGAGATACTGAACGTTTTATAGGGAAGACTAAGAAACCTCAGTGCTTACTTACCCTGGGACCACATACCTTAGACAAGATGTTCTTAGTGACGCTGAACGAAAGGATAAGAGCATATTATTTTCAGAAAACGAGAATGATAAATTGGGGATTTCTAAGAAGTACTTAGAAAGAAAAAGCGTTCTGTAAACTGAACAAACAGGCCTCGTCAGGAGCTGAACTCGGAGGTGGGCTTGGCGTCTGTTGGCATTGTGGGTGTTTAAAACATCTCACCTCCTCCACCGGCAGGAAGTACTTGAGGGCAGTGACGCTGGCGCGGCCCTGATTTCTTCCATATTCATCTCGAGTACACTCTCGGCAAGTGCTTGTTCAGGGCTGGCCGGGGCCTTTGATGCTCGTGTGTTTGCTTTGGGACACTTCCTTGCGATGCGCGTGGAAAATCACTGAGCTGATGGGGGAAATGCTGGTGTTGTGCAGATGTGCCCAAGGACCAGCGCCTCCAGGCCATCAAGGCAGCCATCATGCTGCTGCCGGACGAGAACCGGGAGGTGCTGCAGACGCTCCTCTACTTCCTGAGCGACGTCACGGCAGCCGTGAAGGAGAACCAGATGACGCCCACCAACCTGGCCGTGTGCCTGGCGCCCTCGCTCTTCCACCTCAATACCCTGAAGAGAGAGAGTTCTTCCCCGAGGTAGGGGCCGGGGAGGGGCGCGTGCGGCGTGCTGTCCTTCTTCGGGGGTTCTCCCTACCCCTCCCCCCCCCTTCTCATGGGATGCACACCTAAGTCAAGTAGATAGGACTTGGGTCTTCTTCCTTCACAGCCCATATGACCCTCCTGTCTTCTTAGCCCTGGGGGTGTGATGCCTGGACACTCTGGTTACAGGGGAGAGGGATAGGTTCATGCTTCAGCCCACGGGAGTGTTTGCCCAGAGCCCTCTGGGACACTGTCGTCTTATTCCGCCAGCAAAGTCACACATTTACTGACCTAAACATCTGGGTGGGGGGTGAGCCCTGCCTTGGCGCCCACGGGGCCAGGGGAGCCCAGTTCCTGGCCTGGGCCGGCAATTGTGAAAGGAAGTAGGCAGATCTGAGAGAACTGAGCGTAAGGTGGAGCCTGCAAGTTAAGGTGAAGCCCACGGTTTGCGGAGTTTCTCCTTCGATGATTGCAAGGTGGGAGCGGAGTGGCTGTGGAAGAAGCCGGAGGAGGATCTGGAAAGTAACCAAGGCTGATGTTTGCTCAGCACTTACTCCGTCCCAGTCACGAGGCTGCGCCCTTGACATTCATAAAATTCTCGCTTGACCCGCAGGACAGTCGCAGGGGGTGAGGCCGACAGCGTTGGTATCCATGTCACAGGAGAGGAAAGTGGGGCTGCGGGAGGGCCCCTGAGTGAGTAGCTGGCCCCTGCCTGAAACGAAGAAGTACAGAGCCAGCTGGAGCGTCTGACTTCTGAGAATATTTCTCATAAAGGCCTTGGGGGGGAGGGGGGCAGGGAGGGGACACTCACTAACTGGCCTTCCCCGCGCCAGATCCATCCTGCCGATCCTGTTCCTTCAGCTCTGGGGAGGGCCGCAGACACTTCTGAGCTAGAAGCGGCTCCCCGTGCTAGCGGAAGTAGCTTTGCTTCTGCAAGCCAGGCGGTGCTTAAAAATCCTTGAATTACTTCGGTTGACTAGCGTTCCAGTGTGTTTTTTTTTTATCTTTATTGTTGAAAGTAAATATGTTCCTCCTTTCCCCCCCATTGACCCCTCCAGCCGCACCCCACCCCACCCCACCCCACCCCACCCCCCAGCGTCCCAGCTTTAATGGGATAGAGGACAGAGATGAGCAGCAGAGAGAGATCAGATAAGATTAAAGCAAAACCTCTAGGAAACAGTGGATTTCTCCTCACCTTCAGGAGGGGTCCCGTTTATCTAGGCGGAGAAGAATAGGGACTCTTTACCCCCATGTCCGGCACCTCCCACCCACACCCTTCTTAGCTGCCTCTCTCCCTCCCCAGCACACATCCAGAGACCCACACGCTCCCCTGTGCAAATAGGAACCTACTTAACGTGCTGGCTTTAAAGAGCCTTGATATCATTGAAAACAATCTCTTTCATGTTTTGTGTGTGTTGTTGATAAAACTGAAAGATTCTAGTGACCAAAGTAAAGCTCCCTTGGGCAGGGTGGGTGGGAAGAGAGATTAACCCAAGAACTTCTATGCATAGCGCATAAGCCATGGACACAGATAATAGTGTGGTGAAGGCCTGGGGTGGGGGTGCGCGCGGGGAAGGGGAAGTGAGGAGAAAGGAGGCAGGTGCCAGCCAGAAGGGGTCAGTGGGGAAAAAGAGAACGTCTGTAATACTTTGAACAATAAAGATGAATTTTAAAAAATAATGAAGTTCTCTTAACCCTTTAGTGATAGGCACGCTCCAGTGAGCTGTTTATTTCTCTCCTTTGGGTTTCCTCAACGTACACAGTGATTTTAAAATATGTAAATATTTGACTCTTTCCCCTCCTATTTCTTCTGCCTAGGGTGATGCAAAGAAAACAGAGTTTGGGCAAACCAGATCAGAAAGATTTGAATGAAAACCTCGCTGCCACACAAGGGCTGGCCCATATGATTGCTGAGTGCAAGAAGCTTTTCCAGGTAAGGATTATGGGGGTAGGGACGAAATTGTAGGTGCAATGCTTGGTCACATCTTACCAAAAGATCCCTTCCCCAGCTGGAGAGTATATGCAGAACCCAGCAGCGTCTTACCCTCTATATCGTCAGCTAAGTAGTTTGTATGCTTAATGAAATGCCTACCTCCATAGCCCTTATAAAAGCAACAGACTTCGTGCAGTTAAGTACTGTATCTGAGACACGTGGCTTCATCAGCGTAAGCCCCGTTGCAGTCACTTTCCTGCTGCGTGACTTCCCAGGTACTTATACTAGAATAAGGTGTCCGTAGCCTCGTGATACTGCGTGAGGGGGCGGGGCACCCTCCAGCTGTTGGGGACAGGGATTGGACTGCCTGCACCCCCTTGAGGACCCAGCCTTGTTTCTGCCCTGTCCCTTCACTGCTGGGCAACGAGAGTGTGCACAGGCAGATCAACCCCCCTTTTTTTTAAAATATATTTTTATTAATTTCAGAGAGGAAGGGAGCGGGGAGAGAGATAGAAACATCAGTGATGAGGAGAATCAAATATTGGCAGCCTTCTGCACGCCCCCTACTGGGGATCAAAGCCCACAACTTGGGCCTGTGCCCTTAACTGGAATCAAACCCGGGACCCCCTCCGTCCACAGGCCAAGGCTCTATCCACTGAGCCAAACCGGGGAGGGCATCTCCCAGACTCCTTTTGGTCTCGCGTCCCTCCCAGGTCCCTGAGGAAATGAGCCGATGTCGCAATTCCTACACCGAGCAAGAGCTGAAGCCTCTGACTCTCGAAGCGCTGGGACGCCTCTGTGCTGAGGAGTCCGCTGACTACCAGCACTTCCTGCAGGACTGCGTGGACAGCCTGTTTAAAGAGGTCAAAGAGAAGTTCAAGGGCTGGGTCAGCTGCTCCACGTCTGAGCAGGCCGAGCTGTCCTATAAGAAGGTGGGTCATCCCTCTGTCGCCAGCCAGCTGAGTTGCAGGGGTCAGGGCTTGGCTTCCTTCGCGACTAGACCCTGTTACCCACACAGCTCTGCGTGGGGTCCCGGCACCCATGCCCTCCCCTGCAGAGCTGGGCGGCCAGGGGATTCCGATCCCCAGGTGAGAGCGGAAACCAGCCCGGGGAGGAATACTTGTCAGAGGAACCAAACAGCCCGCGCAATCCTGCTTCCTTCCACAGGATCACACCAGAGTGCCCGGGGTCTTTTACTAGTGGTGTCGGGCTTAGGCCTCGTAGAACCGGCTTGGATTTTCCCATAATTGGGTCAGAATCCCCTTGCATGCTCCACTCCACTCTTGGCCCCTTAAAGAGCAGAGAGCTGTCAGGGGGAGCAATTGCCTTGTTGGGTCCGCACGCCTGTGAGGGCGGGCAGTGTTGGGGAGCTTAGCAGGGTAGGCCCACCACAGGTTTTTGCTGACACTGTCTCCACCACCTTGAGAAGAAAGAAACCGGGAGGGCAGTCTGGATGGCCATGCAGGCTTGGGGTGCACATAAAGGGTCTCCTACTTGATTGCATTGACCCTGATGTGGGTTCCAGGGGAACATGGGACAGTTTGGGCGTGAAGTGACACCAGCGGTTCTGTTCCCTTCTGGCCTAACTCTCGGGGGTGGCAGCCTGTTAAAGCCAGAGGCGATCATCAGCCTCCAAGCAGATGCCCGCGTGCCGGGCTAGCGAGTTGCCTTCCAGGTCTGGGTGTGTGCGAATTGTCTTGGCCCTGAAAGCTGCGTCCTCTCTTCAGGTGAGTGAGGGGCCCCCCCTGAGGCTGTGGCGGTCGACCATCGAAGTCCCTGCGACGCCCGAGGAAATCTTGAAGCGCCTCCTTAAAGAGCAGCACCTCTGGGACGTCGACCTGTTGGATTCAAAAGTGATCGAGATCCTGGACAGTCAGACTGAGATTTACCAGTACGTGCAGAACAGCATGGCACCCCATCCTGCCCGGGACTACGTCGTCTTGAGGTGAGCGCTTCCGAATGGATCATTTATTCTTAATGTTTTTAGTTGATTTCATAGGAAAGGAGAGGGAGGGAGGGATAGGAACACCAATGATGGAGAGAACCATCGATCGCTGCCTATTGCACACACCTACTGAGGACGGAGTCCACAGCCCGGGCGCCGCGCCCTGACCGGGAATTGAACTGTGACCTTCTAGTTTATGGATCGATGCTCAGCCACGGAGCCTCGTCAGCAGGGCCCAGGTTGATGACTGTGGCCAGGTTGAGCCTGTGGGTCACTGAATAAGATGGTAAAATTACTTCCAGTAGAAAGTATGCCTCCATAAAATGGTTGAATCTTTTGCAAATAGGAAAAATATACCTGCTTTTATTCCAGTAGTGTGTTCACCCCTGAAATGGTTTGGACCCTTTGGGAATTGAACTCAGAAAATGAGAGGCACACTCAACTGGATGCGTGTCCTGGCGGCACAGTCTTCCCCCTTTTAGGGTAGATGTTCTTGTTAGAAGTAGCTGACGGATGCATAAGCCAGGAACAACATCCGGGTTCCCAGGGGGTTGCGGTCGAGGCTGGTTTCTACCTAATTCATAATTCTCTGGAGACACGATTGAAAGAGAAACTCCAAGAATCTTTGAGGAACCGTCGCATCATTAGTCCAGAACTTTTCCTGCAGAGCAGCATTCATTCAGGTGCTCATGCTCTCAGACAGCTGTGAGGTGTAACCGTGGTTTCCAGTCACACTTCAGATTGGGCTGACTGAGAAAGAGCTGACTGTGTGAGCAGGTGCGCCTCCCGGAGCCGTGGCTCTGGACAGAGCTCATGCAGCAGTCCTTGCACACTAGTTCAGGATGCCATTCAGCCGGGGCGGGGTCACACAGCCCAGCACGGCCGCCGAGCCTGTCCCTCGGCGTCTCTGAGAGGGAGGCCCCCACGTGGCTTCCAGGAAGTTTCATGTGTTCCCTCTGGTTTTGTCTCCACAGGACATGGAGGACTAACTTACCCAAGGGGGCGTGTGCCCTCTTACTCACATCCGTGGATCACGACCGGGCGCCTGTGGTGGGGGTGAGGGTCAACGTGCTCCTGTCCCGGTATCTGATGGAACCCTGCGGGTCAGGGAAATCCAGACTCACCTACATGTGCAGAGCCGACTTAAGGTATGTTCTGCCTCGGGTGTTTTTGACACGGTGAGGGGGTCACGAGGAAGACTGAGGCTTTCTGCCTGGTGCAGAGAGCGGCTTACATAAGGACGTGGTGCATCTCCGTTACTCCAGGAAGAGTGGCGCTGAGGTAACACGCCCGTGTTTCTTGGCCTTGGGGTAGGTCCACGGCCTGCTTCTGATCCTTTAGAGAACGTGGCGCTGAAGTCATGCGGACACGGTGGTTCTGCCCTGAATTGAAAGCCGCAGGAAATGCGAGTTTGAACGAGCGAGCGGGGTTTTCTCATGTGATATAGTCCAAGGTGTCTGAATTATGTGACATGCCCTTTCAGTAATTCATCAGGCCTCTATCGTCTTTGCTGTAGATCAGTGTGTATTAGTGTCAGGAAAGTAGTGCCACGCGGCATGACAGACAGAAAAATGAACCTCTGCAAACTCCGTCCGCGGCGGCTCTCAGGTGACAGGAAGTCTCACTGGAAATCTTCACGTCTCAGCACTTCTGCAGACAACCCCCCCCCGTGCGTTCTGGTTTTGTTGACATGCCACAGCTTTCCCGAAGCAGTTTTGCCCCACCCGTAGTTTCTAGAGAAACTCAGAGTTCCGAGTGTGTGATGGGGCGGCCAGAAGATCGCCCTGGAACCCCAAGGGCAGCCTGCACTTGCACGTGTTGCTGAGCAGGAAATGGAAGCGTATTTGCAACTCCCTTTGTCTTGTCTCCGGGCTTTCCAGCCGGAATAACTGACCTGCTTTTCCTCTGTTCCAGGGGCCACATGCCAGAGTGGTACACGAAATCTTTCGGACATTTGTGTGCAGCCGAAGTCGTAAAGATCCGAGACTCTTTCTGTCACCAGAACACTGAAAGCAAAGACACCAAATCCAGGTGATCACCGAGGCAGAGCCGCCGTGTCCGCCTCCCCACCTCCTGGGCGTTGGTTTCCAGGGCCCTTGCCCGTCCGTGGAAGCCACGGGTTCTGCATCTAATCCTGAAACAAAACTGCAAGTTGGAGCGTAGGAATCGACCGTCGTGATCTGATGACATTTTCAAAGCTGCTTCCCGTTGGTTTAAGGTCTGTGTTACAGATCTTGACTGGAATATATAAGACTGCAAAAAAGAAAAAAAAAAATGTATTCTTATGCGAATTGCTTCTGAGAAGCAAAACTATAAATGCATTACAGAAGATAATGAAGATATTCGTTCTCTTGTGATACTGGTGTATGTGTCCCTATGTCATTGTGTCTGCAGCGTATTGAGGGGCTGGTGTATCCACTGGAATAGTTGGTACTCTTCGACAGGTGTTCTCGCTGAGATGAGCAGAGAAAGGTTTGCACAGAGACGTGTGTGTATGTTGGGTTGTTGCTGGTTGAATGGCACAGACATGTAGGTTGGTTGGGACGCAGTGTCTGGCACACTGGGATGCCTCCAAGAAGGATAGTGATGTGTCAGGTTCAGTTTAACCTGGAATATCTGACCACCCATGGGTCCATCCGGAGATTTAAAAGGGAACTCTTTCATTTTGAGGGGTCAGACAGCCTACCTTTGTCCATTTTTTTCCCCCTGAGTTATTAAACAGACTCCTCTATCAGCTTCTTCTTTACCTGAAAAATGATTGTAGCGAATGTACTCTGATCTCCCATTTCAGACACGGTTCCTTCTCTAGACCTCATTGCAAAAGCTGTGTGTAGGTTGTTACTAACAGTATTTTCAAAAGCTGAACAGGTTTATTAATTTCCTTTGCCTTTAATAGCAAATAGGTTTTCTGGGCTTTTTTTTTTTTTTTTTTTTTTTTTTTTTTTTTTTTTTTTTTTTTTTTTTTTTTTTTTTTTTTTTTTTTTTTTTTTTTTTTTTTTTTTTTTTTTTTTTTTTTTTTTTTTTTTTTTTTTTTTTTTTTTTTTTTTTGCTTTGCTTTGCTTTTTCTACATTTTCTTTTTCTTATCCTTTATAATGATGTCCTTGGAATATATTTTCATGGTAATGGCAAACACGTGTCATAGTAAAAAGCAAAATACCAGCACAGTTTTGGAAGGGTGGTCTTTATACAGGTTTTACTGTAATGGTAAAGGTTGACTTCAGAGACAGTATTAGTGAATTTATTTAGTATGGATCAAAGTGAATAATGTATGAATGAGAGTTGTAAGAAGGATTTTTTATTTTGTTATATCATAATTTAGTTACCATTGTCAGTGTTATTTCCAAGGTTCTTTGAAGAATTGGTGGGAACAGATGCGAGTGTTAAAATTTGAGTATTTTGGATATCAGTGTTTTTCATGAAGATATACTTGTACATTCAATTTTAATGGCTTTCAGATTTATAAGATTGTATGTTGTATATACCATTCTATTAAGACACATGTACACATGTCCACTGTGCTTTCAAACATAGATTAAGCATGATAAAGATTATTATTTAAAATATACTTGTATTTATACCTCAGATATTCTTTTGGGTTTTGTACCTCAAGGCTTTTTTTTTTTTCCTAATGTAAATACACTTACATGAATACAGTCTAAGAGAAAAAATAAATAAAAGAAGAGGTTTATAATGTGCTCTGTATCTGTACAGAATATAATCAGTAAGTGCACTATTAAATGTTTAAGGGAAAAGTCTGGCCTGCTCTCCTCTGCAATGCATCTTCCTCCCTCCCACCCTGAAAACGATGGACTGCAAAGCATATCATCCTAGCACCAACCACAGCAAAAGCATGGGGTTGCTGAAGGAGAAACCGGACTGCAAATCATTCCAAGGCCAAATCGCAGCCGAGCCCCTCGCTAGCACACAGGGAAGCCTGGGGACGGCTCAGGAAGCCGGGAGATGCTCTCCAAAGGCCGTCAGGAAACGATGCTGAGAAAGCTACAGGAACAAGCGCAACAGCTACTGAAAGATGCTCCTCAGCAAAGCCAAGGTCACCGTTCGTCCCACCGAAGGTCTCTGTCCCACGGGTTGGCTATCCTGTTGCAAGGATGTCTTCCACACGGGTGTGAACATCTGCAAGAACTCTGCTTACGTAGGGCTGTCGTCACAGCTTACTGATTGTGACTGATGGCCCAGATTGTCAGGTCTCTGAAGGCAGGGCTCTTCTCCTGCACACCTCTGTACTCCCCTGTAGCAGCTTTCAGTGTTTGTACTTGTAGGCACCTAATAAATTGATTATTTGCTTAAATGGGATTGATTGAACTCGCTTGTTGCTTGAAAAGGAAGACAACCAAGGATGCTACCTGTCTTAAGCCCTCACTTTGGCTCATCACTGCCCTTTTTAAAAAATATATGTGTGTGTGTGTGTGTGTGTGTGTGTGTGTGTTTTACAGAGAGGAAGGGAGAGGGATAGAGAGTTTTAGAAACATCGATGAGAGAGAAACATCGATCAGCTGCCTCCTGCAACCTCCTACTGGGGTTGTGCCCTTAACCAAGGTACATGCCCTTGACTGGAATCGAACCTGGGACTTTTCAGTCCGCAGGACGATGCTCTATCACTGAGCCAATCCGGTTAGGGCGATCACTGCCCATTTTGAGATCAAAGAGAGTGGACATGGTTAAACCATATGGGATCTTAAAAGTTTAAACTAGCAAAGATGCATAGATAACCGTATATAGATGTTATGGATACTGATTCTTTAAATTTGAATTTCTTTGAGATGGAATTTTTAACCTATTGCATTTCCCAGATACAATGTGATATTGATCTTAGAAGTTTGAAAAATATTCACTTTGGGCATAGAAAAGGGGACAAACCCAACTTTATTATAAGTTTTTAAAAGACACACCCAGACTGAAGGCTTTTTAAATTGGCCTCTGCCTTCAGACCTGGTTTCCACGGCGCTAGGTAAAAATCAAAGTCTCTTAGGCCTGAAATACCCAATACTTAAGTTGTTTAAACAGTTCTGAAGTGAGTTTCTAACAAGCTTCATGAGGTTACAGGACATGGCGGTAACCTCATGGTCACCCTGGTAGATTACATGGCTTTGATGGCACTGCCAACTTACTCAGTACTTACTGTCTGCCTGACACTGCTCAATGCTGAAGATACGGCTGTGTGCAAGACTGACGTGGCCCTCAGAGTTAAAATCTGCCCTCACAGATACTAAAATAAAAAATAATAATGCCACCTCATGAACATCAGGACAGGTTTCTATGTCCTGGGAAGGTTAGCTAAGACCTTCACAAAACTCATGGTAATTGTTAAAGTATCCTGTCTACCAACTTGTCAGTGAAATTATTTGGAAAATTCCAAGAAAATAAAGCCTCACAGGTACCCCACGAAGCATAGGCCATCCCTTCAGTCTAAGGAGAGGATGTGGCTCAGAGAAGTAATGACAATTAAGGGACCCAGGGCTGCCCTGGCTGGTGTGGCTTCTCTAAAGCCTTGCCCCTTCCGCCAGAAAAGGTGTTGATGTGATTCCTGGTCAGGGCACATACCCAGGTTGTGAGTTTCATCCCTGGTTGGCTCACGTGCAAGAGGCAACCAATCAACATCCATGTTTCTCTTCCCACCTCTAAAATTAACAAAGTGAATTTTTAAAAAAATGAGATTCCAGATCAGATCTGCTGCCTCAGACCATTTCCTATTTACTGATCTTTTCCTAATTGGGAAACAAATATTTCATAGTAAAAGCCAAGCCAGGCCTAGCTGGTTTGGCTCAGTGGATAGAACCTTGGCCTGCAGACCAAAGGGTCCCAGGTTTGATTCTGGCCAAGGGCACATGTCTGGGTTGTGGGCTTGATTCCCAGTAGGGGGCATTCAAGAGGCAGCAGGTCAGTGCTTCTCTTTCATCATTGATGTTTCTATCTCTCCCTCTCCCTTCCTCTTTGAAATCAATAAATAATAATAAATAAATAAATAGCCAATCCACATGGCCTCAGCATCAGAATCAAGAATTCTAGGGAAGCCCTAGCCGGTTTTGCTCAGTGGATAGAGCGTCAGCCTGTGGACTCAAGGGTCCCAGGTTCAATTCCAGTGAAGGGCATGTACCCTGGTTGTGGGCACATCCCCAGTGGGGAGTGTGCAGGAGGCAGCTGATCGATGTTTCTCTCTCATCAATGTTTCTAGCTCTCTATCCCTCTCCCTTCCTCTGTAAAAATCAATAAAATATATTTTTAAAAAAAGAGTTCTAGGGAAGCCCAGCCAGTGTAGCTTAGTGGTTGAGCATCCACCTATGAACCAGGAGGTCAGGGTGCATGCCCAGGGCTCGATCCCCAACAGGGGTCATACAAGAAGCAACTGATCAATGATTCATCATTGATGTTTCTATCTCTCCCTCTCCCTTCCTCTCTGAAATAAAGAAAAATATGTAAAAAGAATTCTAGGGAAATGAAGATCCACAGCAAAATAACACAGTTTAAAAAAAATCTCAAAGTGATGAAATCATTTGTCATCCCATTGCTGAGAGGATGAAGGAGAAATTAAGTCAAGATAAATACGAGGCCAAAGTTTTGTTTCAGGTCAGTGGTTGAAAGAACTCAGAGTTCTGTTTGTAAATTGAGTATATGGTTTCAAGTCTATGACGACTCCACTGAGGCCTCCCTGTGAAACAATAGGACACAAATCTCCCCTCCGCAGCACAGATCCATTAGCTGGGATGTGATTGCAGCCAGCCACCTCCCCCCCCCCCCTCTCCAACCGGGGAACATTTAAAGTCACGCGCCTCCCGATGGCCAGGTACGTGCTGAGAAATGTGTCCTTAGCGGCTTTGAGGTGCAAATGTCATCACACCCCTTACACACACTGGATGCTCTAGTCTACTGGGACGGTGCAGTAGGTTTGTTTACATCAGCATCACCACAAACACATGACAAACTGGGCGCCCAGACAGTTGGTTTTTGTGTCTGTGTGTGATGCAGGCTTTGGTTTCAAAAGCATCCACTTGGAGGAAGGCTACCTGGAATGCACACACTGCCATCCTCAGGGCTAGACAAAGAGCCGGGCCCCTCCCCCTCCCAGGCTCCTTTGTTTTGGAGACCTTGATTGACAGCCGACTATTTGGGCTACTTGCTTTTTTCTCTTCCCTATGCTTATTTTATTTTTTTAACTTTTATTGATTTCAGATGAAGGGAAAGGGAGAAAGAGATAGAGACATCAATGATGAGAGAGAATCACTGATGGGCTGCCTCCTGCATGCCCCTACTGGGGATAGAGCCCACAACCCAGGCATGTACCCTGGACCCGAATCAAACGGAATCAAACCGGGACCCTTCAGTCCACAGGCCAATGCTCTCTCCGCTAAGCCAAAACGGCAAGGGCTGTGCATTAAATTCTT
>PVJC01027826.1:0-22997 GCA_004026665.1 Murina feae
GGCTGGTGGGCGTGGCTTACCCTGTCTCGGAGAAACGGTTAATTTTAATATTTCGCTTTTATTAGTTTAGATTTTATTTTATTGTTGAAAGTATTACATATGTCTCCTTTTTCCTCCATTGACCTCTTCTAGCCCACTCCCATTCCCCGCCCCCCAGCCTTCACCACATTGTCGTCTGTGTCCCTCAGTTATACTTATATGCATACAAGTTCTTTGGCTGATCTCTTCCCATCCACCCACCCACCTCACCTGCTTTTAGACAACAGCAAATATTCTCATTAAATAGGATGCCTAAATTACAACTTCTGGGTGTTTGCAAAAGGGTTTGTCTCTCACTTGGCATTCATTAAAAACAGCAACAAACAAATAACAAATAACAGCAACAACCACAAACCACAAGCTATAAAAATTTTTTTTTTTAAAAGTGTCTATTGGCTCCCAAGCAACACCTATACATTGAACATCTACCTAAGAGATACGAAGGGAGAAAAGGATCACATTATATATATTAGCCAATTAAACTGTACCATTCTTTTTGTTTTTTGTTTTTTTTTAAATCTTCACCCGAGGATATTTTTCCATGCTTTTAGATAGACTAGAAGAGTGGTTGGGGGGAAGAGAGAGAGAGAAACATTGATGTTTGAGAGACACATCAACTGGTTGCCTCCCACACGGAGCTTCACTAGACAAGACATTGAGCCTGCAACCAAGATACATGCCCTTGCCTGGGAATCAAACCCATGAGCCTTTGGTGTGTAGGCCTCCACTCTAACCACTGAGCGAACCAGCCAGAGCTAACCTGTACCATTCTTAAAGAATCAATGCAACATATTGGAAATAGATGGTAAAAAGTAACTGTCTACAGAATTACCAGTTATCGATGATTTGGGAATAATTAGCTCTGGGACCATAGCACAGAGGCACTGAATAGTCATATTACAGGTATGGTGAGGCTCATTGCTTTTCTTCCTATGCTTCTAGGAGTATAAAACCTTTTATCTAGTCATTCTTGCAGCCTCATAGTAGAGTAGAAAATCAAATTCTTGGCAATTAGATCAAGTATGTATACCACAATATTCCTAATCATTTGGGATCTAAGCAGTATTATTATCAAAATAAAAGATTTTAAAAATATGAAAGAACTTGGTTGTGCTGCACTGCCCTTCTTCAGCGCAGGTTTCTCATCTATATGTCAACAACTCAACACTATGAAACTGGTCAAATGCATTGTAAGGAAGACTTAAATGTCCCTCAAAAGCATCAGATAATTACCTAAGCCAGAAGCAAGATGCCAGACGAGGCAGACTAATATCTGATCTAGGATGTCAGTCCCCATGGTGTCTAAGGAACACTAACATCAGTCATTCAGTAAATATGTAGTTTCCATTGGACTCCAGACTTTGGGGGGTGGGGGCTGGAATCTCAGCGATGAGAAAATTGCCCAAACTTTCCTGGCATATCAATATGCATGTCCCTTAAAGCAAGTCTATTTCTAACATAACACATTTCTAATCTTTGTTTCAAATTCCGTTTACATTAATTAATGCCAGAATAAGAACCCAGAGGGTAAAATCTACATAACTGGACAATAAAGCGATGGGTTCAAACAAGATCCCACAACCCTACTTTTTGAATAATTATAGGAGTTTCCTCTTTGATAATATTATTTTATTTTTTTTTAAAAAATGACACCATAACTGATTTTTCTAACATTTCCGCCTCTCAGATAACACAGCATAACTTTCAAACTGGTCTCCAGTTATGATGGGCCTATGAAGATACCACCTGAAGTAAGACTTCATTGGTTAAACAATCACCTAAGTCTTATATGCTAGAGATTATTGTTTTTAAAAATGATCATATGGTAACATTTTTCTTTTGCTGTACAGTTCTATGAAGCTCAAGAATAGATAGATTTGCATAACTACCCTCAAAACTCAGATACAAAATAATTCCTTCATACCCCCAAACTCTCTGTATAGTCATTCTTACTACACCCATACCTCTGGCAACCACCACCATTTCTACTGCCTTTATAGTTTTCCCTTTTCAAGAGCATCACATAGTTGAAATCATACCATATGTTGCCTTTCCAACTAGCTTCTCTCACTCCCATATGTCTTTGAGAATCACCCATTTTGTATGTATCTATAAAATGTATCAATTGCTTGTTCCTTGTTACTTCTGAGTAGTAGCACACACTATGGATATATCACAGCTTGTGTATCCACACCCCTACTGAAGGGCACGGTTTTGACTATCACAAATAAAGCTGCTCAGAACATTTTTTTCTGCAGAGGTTAGTGTGAATGTAAGTTTTCATTTCTTTAGGCAGCGAGGAATGTTCTTGGCCTACCCAGGAGTAGGATTGCTGGGGCATATGTCACGTCTATGTATAACTTTATAAACTGTCAAACTGTTTTCTAAAGTATCTACAATTTTTTTTACTCCTACCAGTAATGTATGAGAGTTCCAATTGTTTCATATCCTTACCAGCACTTAGTGCTATAGGCTGACAGTTTTAAACTAAGAATGTTACAATGACTGTATGAAAGAATATCTTTATTGAATGTTATAGTACACGCTTAATATAAAGCACCTGGCACTCCAATTGGGAAATACCATTATTTTCCAATAAGATCTTTTGACGAAATTACTTTGATACCAAATATTTGAAACCATAATAAAATATTTTATTCAACAACATAAGATTCTCTAAAATTGTGTTATATTATTTGTCAGGGAAGCTGTAATGGCCTTGAACTACTTATTTATTTTTTTTGTATTTATGATATAAGAATGTGCTTCATACTTGTTGGGCTGCTATAAGAACCAGAATCACATTTATTAGTTTAAAAAATATTTGATAAGAGCTATTGTACTAGGAATAGTCATAAATAAGACCCATTTGGCTTCTGTCCTTATGAGGCATGTGTATTTAATTATTATATCTATACAATACTAATCAGTTGATAACCAGTTGCATGAACAATTTTTTCAACTGAAAGATGTACATAGGGTATATATCTGGGTATGTTTTAGTAGAACTTGGCCTTAGATATGAAAACATAAAAAGAAAACATTAACTGTGCTTTAATTCTGATTTCATAACAAATCACAAAGATAATTAAGTGTATCTAAGTAAGGTGTATAAATTAGAAACTAAAAGATAATATAAATTTTGATTACTAAATGAAATCCTCAGATTCCAAGATTTTGGAAAAAGCAGTTCTAGAAGGCAAACAGAAAGAAAACTATAAGTGGTACCTTATACTATCCAGCCTCTTTGAATAAATGGAAAGAGCATTTGAATGTCATCCATAGCTAAAACTCAGTTCTCCTCTCTGGCCGAGCAATGTCGCCAGGCCCTGACTCCTGACCCCTTTCTTTCTCTGAATGTTCTCTCTTATCCAGATTCCCAGTTTCCCATCTCATTATTAAGGATCATACCAGGGTTCTTATTCTCTAATTCCTCTGGGTTGCTGTTTATGAATCATACTTGCAGCTACCCAGTGGCAGACAAGAGACCACAAAGAACTGGATTTGTCTCCATTTCAGACTCCTAATTCACTGCACCCTAGCCCCTAGACTAAGGTCATCCAGAGACTGAATCAGATATTAATAGCTCATTTGTTATTCGCCAAGAAAACAGTAATATTCCAGAACTATTCTTGCTGCATGCACTCAACATTGCTTCCTTCTGTGAAATGCAGCCCGTTACCTGAAAGCCCTGTGAAATTTACGGGGAAGTGAAAGCCTTATCTATATATATAAAAGCCTAAGTGACCATTTCAACTGGTCACTATGATGGCACACTGACCACCAGGGGGCAGACGCTCAACAGAGGAGCTGCCTCCTGGTAGTCAGTGTGCTCCCACAGCCAACCTCCTGTGGCCAGCCAACCTCCCGCAGTCCCTTCCCTTGTCAAGCCCCAATGGGCCCCACCTGGGCCAAGGGACCCCACCTGTGCAAAAATTCGTGCACCGGGCCTCTAGTGCTTATATAAAATTCTGAGTTATTTTTTTGAGTTAGACGAGTAACTAGAGATTTTAACTGCTAGTAAGTTTCTTCAGAAATGAAACTGACTAAACATAATCAGTTCACCTCAACTGATTGCACATAGTTTTGTAGTATAACTGACAGTTTTAATGCTCCTCCTCCCCCCCCGCCAATTAGTTTGCCAAGCAGAAGTTAAATTCTTGATGGGTTTATTCAAACTAAATTTAGGCAGGATTTACAATAAAACCCACACTTTATCCAGGCAGTTGAAAATGCACTCTTTTAACAAGTGAAACTAGTAAGGACTTCCCTGTAAACCAAAAGGGAAGAAGACATTTCACGAAAATGCTAATCTTAATGAAACAAGACATCTACTCTGGGTTTTAGTTTACCTGATCCAATTCTTTTCCTATGTTGTTACCTAATTTTGAGATATTTTAAAATATTTTCATGGTTGGTGCCACTCTAATGCTGCATTTGAAATTATTAAATTAAAATTAAGCAAAAGATCAATTTATTTGGCCTGATGTATTAATTCAGAGAAATCCCTTAGGTTGTCAGAGTTACCACCTCTAGTCCTGAACATATTTCACCAACTTCTAAGGTCTGGCAGATAGTTAAGGTTGAAGATTCTAGCGCAGTCATCTAATCTAATAAAAGAGTAAAATGCAAATTGACTCTCACTCTATTACACCCATAAGCCATGCCCACAAGCTACACCCACCAACCAATCAGGAGCTAATATGCAAATTAACTGAGCTAAGATGGCGGTGGCCATGGAGCTGGAGTTGCCCCGGGCAATGGAGAAAGCCAGGGCCCTGTGGGCAATGAGCTCTACTCAAGGCTACAAGTTTCAATTATAGAAGATAAACAAACCCCAGAAACCTGCCGAGCTAGGACCTTGGGTTGTCAGGGGCAACCCAAGCTTCGAGAGGGGGAGGGGGTGCAGGGGTGGCAAGGCAACAAAGTTTCAATTATAGAAGTTAAATAAATCCCAGATACCTGCTTCCAGCCAGGCACCCCAGTAGGGACTTGAACCCTGAAGGGGCTGTGGGCAGCCTGAAATGGCCCTCTGCCCCTCACCCAGGCTGGCCAGGCACTCCAGTAGGGACCCACACTTTGAAGGGGCTGTGGGTAGCCTGAAAACAGCCCTCTACCCCTCACCCAGGATGGCCAGGCACGCCAGCAGGTGGACATCCCCCGAGGGGTCCCAGTCTGTGAGAGGGCACAGGTCAGGCTGAGGGACCCCCCCCTCACCGAGTGCACAAACTTTTGTGCACCAGGCCTCTAGTTTAAAATCATTCGCATCATAAATATCTGTGTTTACATTGCATGTTTAGGTTTCTATTAGTTAAAATTCTAATAGAACAAGGCAAAGTATTTTCCTAAAATTGAGTAGCTAGATAAATAAATCAATGATCCCCTTTATACTAAGCAACTAAGTCAAGTCAGATATAGGTATAGGTGATTTTAAAAATTCATGATTTTAATGTGTAGGCTACTGTTAAAATGTCACATTAGGGGAATTTTTACAAAGTATTTCTTATACTCATATGAAGCAGTTTACAGAGCAGAGGTCGGCAAAATTTTCCTGTAAGAGACCAGATAATAAGTGATTTAAACTTTTCAGGCAAGACGGAAGGTTATAATGACAATGCTTACATAATAAGAGAGAAAACAAATTTCCACCATTTTCTATTGATGGAATTCAAAACTAGAGCAGACTGGCCACATATCTCAGACAATGTAACTAGCAGAAGTAATTGCTATATATTTTATCTTCTAAGACCTCAATACAAAATAGAGACTTCAAGTGTACCAAATTTTCTCTGGGACTCGGAGTTATCAGAAATTCATTTTCCGCATAGAGCTTTTTGTAATTAATAGGTATCAAATATTTACTGTAATTCTCCTAGAATTTTGTGCTAGGTGATAAGAACACATACACACACACACACACACACACACACACACACACACACACACACACAATGGTCCCTGCCTTCAAAGCACTAAAATTCAAGAGGAGACAGACAAAGTACAGTAATGGCATGTAATGTGTGCTGCAATAAAAGTATGTATACAGTGCTACATAAACATTTGTACAAAGTGCTAAATAAACCCAGATGAAGGACTTACAAAAATGCTGTTCAAAGGTTTTCTAAAAATGTGTATTTCTCCCCTGGCAGTCCTAGTAATAAGAACAATGGAAATTGAACCCTGGCCAGTTTTTCTCAGTAGTCAGCCAGCCCTCTGACTGAAGGTCTCTGGTTCGATTATGGTCAAGGGCACATGCCTAGCTTGCAGACTGGATACCAGACCCCATCAAGGCCCATAGGGGAGGCAACCAATCAATGTGTCCCACTCATATTGATGTTTCCTCTCTTTCCCTCCTTTCCACTTTATCTAAAAATCAATGGAAAAAAAATCCTTGGATGAGGATAAACCACAACAACAAAAGAACATTGGCAGATGAATGGATTAGAAAACTGTGGTACATCTATCTACATAATGGAATACTATGCTGCTGTAAAAAAGAAAGAAGTCTTACCATTTACAACAGCATGGAAGGAACTGGAGAGCATTATGCTAAGTGAAATAAGCCAGTCAATGAAAGAAAAATACCACATGATCTCACTCATTTATGGATAATAAAGAACATTATAAACTGATGAATAAAAATAGATACAGAGGCAGAGCAGCATCGAACAGACTGACAAACTACAGCAGGAAGGCTGGGGTGGATTGGGAAGGCGGAGGTTAAGAGATGAATGAAGGACTTGTATGCATGCATATAAGCATAATCAACGGACAGAAGACACTGGGGGGTAGAGGAAGCCGGGGGAAGGTCAAGGGGGGGAAAATGGAGACTTAGGTAATACTCTTTGTAATACTTTAAGCAATAAAACAAAAATTTTTTAAAAAGGACCATTGGACCTTCAGAATACTTAATTGTTTAAGAATTTCTGTTGCTTCTGAATAACCATACTCATCTGTTTTCATTTATAGCTTTATATTGGTGGGCATTTGTCTGAATTGAAAGGGACAATGAGGACGTACATAGTCAAGAAGTTTTTTATTTGTATGTTTTTACTACATTTATTGCAATAAATTTACTTTTATTCTGATAATTAAGATTCTGATTATTTGAGGGTTCTATTTAACAGATAATTCTCCCCTAGAAGTCTTAAGAATAAAAATGTGAATTTATAAGAAAAACTAAAAACCAGAATGTTCTACAGACTGTCAAACTACAGCTAGAAGGCTTGGGAGGGTTGAGGGGAAGTTAAGATTTCAACTGAAGGACTTGTATGCATGCATATAAGCATAATCAATGGACACAAGACACTGGGGGGGGGGGAATGATGGAGTCAAGGGGAAAAAATGGAGTCTTATTGAACACTCTTTGTAATACTTTAAGCAATAAAACAAAATTTAAAAACAAACAAACAAATAAACAAACACAACCCAGAATGTTCTATATAAATCCAAGCTAGAAGAAAGAAGGGAGAAAACTTTAATTTTTAAAAATCTTTCAAACTACTATAACTTACAATAGGCAATAAACCAACAAAGTCATGCAGTTATTTTATAAATTCAGAAAAAAACCAAAGTTTCACGTGTCTTCTCTCTCAAGGATGCTTGTTGAATTATGACCTAAAATGTGGAAACATGCCTGATTGATGAGGTATTGAAGATAAACCTTTTCCTCTTCAGATATCAATCAAATGATGACTTCAACATCTCCCTATATCAAACCAAAAGATCCATGTTTGGTTATAATTCCTAGAAAGCCTATCAGGCAAGAACATAAATAGTTGGGTCTAGAAGTCAAGATGTTCTGCTATTTCTGAGGAATGCGGGTTATTCACACCTCTGCTCTAATGATCCTAGTATGTAGCGTGCTTGGTACATTCCTCCCCCAAAAGTTATTTCTACCTAGAGTCAAGCTAGTCCTGCCAATACTGATGGGAGGCTATAGTAACCAGGCGAGAAATGACCCATCCTCTCTTTCCTTATCTCTCAGTTGACATTCACTGCAGTCAATCAACACCTGTAGAAAGGGAGTTAACTCCACAATCCCTTCTAGCAAGGGGTCTATTTTCTACACAGGTAGTTAAGACACAGAAACTCATGAAGACTATAAGAATGATCTAGAAGAACATACCATCCAAAGGTACAGAGACTTGAAGCAACATGAAGGGTTTAGCTGTACTGGGAAGGGCTGTGGTGCCTCACAAAGTGTATCAGCTGGTGCATTAATGAATTGATCTATATTTTAGTAAAAGCACTTCTTCCTTGTCTAGACTGTAGAAGTTTAGAGCTTTAGAGTAGAAAAAGGAAATATTATTTACTGCTATGGCTCAAATAAAGACTCACATCAAGAAAAAGCAAGAAAATGGAAAGTAGGACAAATTTAACGGCGATTAAGAAGATGGATTTGGCACATCTGTGTTACTTTATGAAAGAAGGGGCTGCGAAGGCAAAGCAGCCAAGGGTGACTATCAATTCAGGAGACTGGAAAGAGAGTGCATGGCTGAAGATAAGATGTTCTAAAGCAAGTAGGACAGAGATGTCTGAAAAGTATCTGGGTATTCAGATCTGGAAAGGGGGGTGATTTTAGAATAGAAGTAGAGATTTGAGACCCAGGATTCAACGGCCAGGGCATTAATAAGATCATGAGGGGAAAGATGATGTGATTAATGACAAAACTTTAGAGATTGCTAATGCTGGAGGCCTGGATAGAAGAGGACACAGATGGAAAATATTAAGAGGAGGCAATAGCTGGGGTGGTGGTGGCTTGAAATTTTCTGTTTTGAAAGGACTCAAATCAGCAACTGGGTCAGAACAGGGCTTGAACATTTGCTTGCATGGCACTTGATATAATGATTAAGAAAATTAAACTGTCTATATCAAAGAATGGGGGGGGGGTTGCTGTTGGATATTATATTTCCATCCCAGTCCCACTTTTCAGTTATTCTAATACTGAGAGGAGGAAGAACCAGGAAAGCACATTGCTTTGAAAATCAAAGGAGGATAGAATCAGAGTCAAATTTGGATGAGAATATATATACATATATATCCTATCTAATAAAAGAATAATATGCAAATTAACCATCACTCCAAGACAAAGATGGCAGTGCCCATAGGGGTGGGGCAGGATGCTGGCCGCCTCACCCTGGCAATGTGAGCCCAGCAGGCATTACCTTGGCAACCTGTGAACAGTTCTCACTGCCTTGGAGCAGGCAAGCACAGCCCTGGGGCAGCCCACAGTGGGGCCTTCTCCCAAGGGCAGCCACAGTGGTGATCGGGAGCACAGGGCAGCCTGTGGGCAGCCCCCAGTGGGACGGAGATCAGGAGCAGGAGAGTGAACATTCGGGTGGCCAGAGGGCAGCCCCCAGCGGGGCAGAGTTCGGGAGCAGAATAGAGAATGTTTGGGCAGCCAGAGGGCAGCGGGGCCTTCTCCTGGCCAGGCTGATCCATGAGCAGGCAAGCATGGCTGGCAGGCTGCACCCAGCCCTGGCCAGAGCTCAAGGGAGACAACAACATGCAGGTGAGGCCAGGAGCTTGAGAGATCAACACAGAGGGATGCCTGCTCCAAGTCTCCATGGTATGGCTGGGGGTAGGCCCCCAACACACACATACACACACACACACACACACACACACATGGCACTTGCCAGACTGTGGCCATCAGTAGGACATCCTTTGAGAAGTCCCAAACTGTGAGAGGGGCAGGCTGGGCTGAGTGATCCCCACCCTCCCCTGAGCACGAATTTCTTGCACCAGACCCTTAGTGTGTATATATATGGTTAGAGAGAGAGAGACAATATTCAGCCAATTTACAACTGCTGATTTATGTTTTCCAGTGCAATTTCAGTGAAGTAATGGGGGGAAAAGCCACAATGCAGTGGAGAGAGATGGAATGAGAAGTAAGGGTCAATGAAGGTAGAGTTTTCTTTAAAGAAGTTTGACTAGGAAGAGATGAAAAAGGATATGGCAGTAGCCACAGGGGAGTGCAGGTCAAAGGGCCTCAAGAATAGTTTGAAGACACAAGTAGAGATCTTGCCTCAGAGTTACTCCTCAAAATCCCATGTGATAGACCAGCAATGCCCTCCTTGCAAATTGATGGCTGCCCTTATCCAGGAAAGCTCTCCCCCATAGGCCTCCATTTCCATCTAAAAGTCCACCATGAAAGATTCATTTAGTTGGGCCTTAAAGGCTTTTCACTAGCAGCAATTTTCTATTAAAGTGCAAATACACAAGTAACAACTGGAAATGAAATCAGGATAAATGCTTGAAGTAGAAAGTGAAATGGTAGATACCAAGAAAAATCTTTGCCTGCCTCACAGTTTTGCCTAGTTGGCCCTCAATTTAATCACTAGTAACAAAAGAAAATTATCTGTGTTTGTATTGGGCAAAGAAACACTAATTACCTTGGTAATAACTGATACTATTTAGCTAAATATATCCTTCATGTCCAACATACAGAGAAGCATCATCATACATAGGTTATCAATTTCTAGGAATGAAATTCAACTTAATAAACATAATACTAATCAAAATTAATTATATTAGGTACTGTTTTTTCCGGCATATAAGATGACTTTTTAACCCAGGAAAATCTCAAAAATCTTCTCAAATAACAGGAACGCTAGTGAGAGAAGTGACCCAACTACCTCCTCTACTTTCTCCCTCTACCATTTCTACCATTTCAGCAGTTTTGTCTCAACTTTTGAGAAGATTTTTCTGGGTTAAAAAGTCATCTTATATGCCTGAAAATATGGTAATATAGGTGGCACTAAAAAATGTTAAATGTCTAGGGCCAAACTTACAGGGATCAATTGTAATTTTTCCAAGTTATAGTGGGGAAATCTAACAGTAGTAACTAGGTGACTTCTGAAAGGAAACAGAATACACCTCTCCAAAAAATTCCACTTTGGCATATGGATTATTTTGAGCTGAAGATAACTGAGAAGTAGCAGAGAGAAGAAAAGGTTTCTGCCTTCCCCTATTTGTCTAAAAACAGGACAAAAAGTTTAAAGGTGCCTTCCCTCCACTTTCTACCATGAATTTTTTAAGTAAATCATCTGACTCTAGACCAGTGGTTCTCACCTTTTGGCCTAAATGCAGTTCCTTATGTTGTGACCCCCACAACCATAAAATTATTTTCATTGCTGCTTCATAACTGTAATGTTGCTACTATTATGAATCATAATGTAAATATCTGATATGCAGGATGGTCTTAGGCAACCCCTGTGAAAGGGTCCTTGGACCGCTAAAGGGATCATAATCTACAGGTTGAGAACCACTGCTCTAGACCCTTATCAGCCCAGAGAAGGTACCAGAGGGATTTACATAACAAACTTTACTATGTAACCCTATCTACTCTTGGTTTCTCCATATACTTTCCTTCCCACAATTTGCTGCCCTGAGAAACTCAGAGTTCCCTTTTTTTTGGTCTTGTCACTTTTCTACATACTTATTGTTCTTTGCTAAGATACTATATAGGCTCAAGTTCTAGCCACTCCTTTGAGTTACATGTAACTGAGTACTGCCATGTGTATGCATGATGTACACATTAATAAGCTTCTGTGTTTTTCTACTGAAGCAGGAATTTTGGGGAACATAGGCAGGCTTGGGGATTTTTTAGAATTGGGGTCCATGGAAAAGCTTGGGGCTGCAGATTGAGAGAAGATACATTTCCATAACACAAGGAAGGCAAGTGCAGTTATATCTCCATAAGACAAGGAAGCAGCAACTGTTGTATTTACATAAGACAAGGGAACTAGAAGTAGCAAAAACAGGTTATTTATATTTACCAAATAAAGAGAAGGAAGCCCTTCATTAAGATGGAAAAGAAGAAAGCCCAGAGGAAAGGAAGGACTATGAGAGAGGCGGGCCTTAGGAATCACTATAGTAACCAATTCAAAGGGGAATATTGACTAATCAGAGGGGATATCAGGACACAGGAACTGCAGCCTTTATAAACCATAGGGAAAGGGAACCCAGTGGGACTCTTCCTCTTCCCCACATGGGAGTCCATCCTGTGGGACTCTATCCTTCTCCCCATGTGGGAGTCTGTACTTGTTCTTCAGTAATTTCCACCTTTGCTATACCACTTTCTGTCTGTGAATTCATTCTTTGATACCGGCGGACAAAGAATCCAGGTTCCAGTCCAAAAATTTGGTATCGCTATTGTTAATCTGTCTTATTAGTCTAATTTGCAGAACCCCAGGCAATGAAGGGTAAAATTCTTCTCAATATTAATTCACCAATTGAAACAACTTACTTATGTTTGTACCTGCATGTCTGTCTCTATGCCCATCACAAGTTCTTTGGATCATAGATTCACAGATCGTATTGTTCTCTCATATATTAGAGGCAGATCATTCACAATTTATGTTTGTTCAACCTATAAATACCCTTATATGAGCACCTGAGAAAAGGCTCTTTTAACCTATACCAGAGATACTGCAAACTAAGAAGGAATTTTCTTTCTATTCCCAATTGAATGTACTTTCCCATACTTATCAAGGACAACGTCACACACCATATGTAATTCTCACTTCACTCCAGGATGGTCTACCTTGGTAGAAAGTATGCAGTACAGCTAGTAAAAGGGAGAAGAAAGAGGAAGAGGAGGAACAGTGGGTGGAGGAGGAAGAGCAACTGGAATAGGTGGAAGGAGGGTCATTAAATACCAGAAGCCATTTTCTATTCAGTCACTCACACTCTCCTGTCCCTTTGTTTCACTTACTCTTCACAACCATTAAGTGCCATTAATTAAGAAATGAGAAAACTGGAGCTCGGAGCAAATACTTTGCTTGGGATACAAATGGAACCTCTATGCATATCCTTCTGAACCATCACCCTATAACCATTTCATAAGCAGGCCATGTTGGGTATTTCTGTATGCCACTTCATGTCCTTACGTCCAATCTCTTACTCCAGCCACTGATGTGGCTTCCAGTTCCATGCCAGGGAAATCTGACAGCATTTTGCTTTCTGCCTCCAGGCCTCTACGATGCTACTACATAAGATGAAGCATGTTGCGTTCCTACTTGAGCAACCAGAAAAGGTTGGAATGGATTGAATGCTAACTTTGACCATGAATCTGTGTCTCCTTTTGCCTATGGGCAGTATTGAGATACATTTTATAAGCGTCCTCAGGAGGCTTCACTGGAAGAAGCATCTCCTGCAGGCGTTCTGAGTTGCTTTCCTTCCTTTGTTTCACTGTATCTCCCACTCCAGCTTCCTGGGATCCCCTCCCAAAGAAATAACCTACACGCAAGCCCTGTCTCAGGCTCTGTTTTCAGTGGCATCCAAGATAAGAAGAGGCTATTTTACCCACCATCTGAAACCATCTTGTCTCTACTCCTGAGCTTTATATCACTAATATGCAACAGCCAGCAGACTTTATCTGAAGAGGAAATCCCTGTCTCTGATGGACCTGACTTCTTCATTTCCTGTGAATAGCAGAGCTATCTGCATCTGTAGGGTCTCGGGACAGCATCAAGAATATTTGTCTACCTCTGCTGGAAGCCCTTCTGATTAGTCAGGCTCCTTGAGTTGGAAACATAAGGAATTATAATGAAAAAGAATCACACAGTAAAAACAGAAAGAATGAAAAGAAAACAAACCAATAAAGAACCTATCCTATCATAACATTTGAGGTTCTGGTATTTGCTGGCTTTGGAGGGAGTTCAAAATAAATGAAAGAAATGTGTATTTTATTAAATGTTAATATTTTGAAGAAGTGGAGGGAAAGAAAAGATAAATGCTTCCAATCATATTTGCAAATATGAGGCATCTCCTAGCCCCTTCAAAACGGTTAGATGTTTTCCTTGCATTTTAGCCACCTACTCAGTTTTGGAAGTAAGACCTGGCACCATACAGAAAATTGTGAGAGTAGGAAAGTTGCATGCCCATGGGTCCAACCAACAGAGATGGGCACCACACTATGCTCTCAACCTGGACTGTAATACAATAATGAGTCACTTTTAGCCAACTTGCAGCTGCCCATCTGACTTCCTCCACAGGAAGAGCCTCTTGCTTCTGACCCCACGTAGATCAGCCTATAATAAACTCTATCCTTCCCTTACAACATCTGCTATTGTTAACATGATCTCTGTTTGTCTTGAAGTATAAATAGGCTCCAAATTTCAAGAGTTCAGAATACACTGAACCATAACAGCCTCGCTTCTTCCTTTTCTTATTGGTAAGAGCCTAACCCCTCTCTTGAGTTTTGGAGTTCATTTTAAGAACAACAATGAAATAAAGTGGAGAGGAAGAAGATTTGAGAGGATCAGCAGTATTCCAGGGGTCCAGAAATGAAGAGTTGTCCCTTGCCTTTGTTTTTCCTATATTTGTAATAGTACATGCTCATTGTCACTTTGAGCCATTTTCTGTATTCTCTTTTCTCCATGCTGAAGTTGCAACTTTCGGTCAGGAGGAAAAATAAAATTAATTGTATTACTAATTAGTATCCAAAGTGTTTTTGCCATGTTCAAATTTACCAACTTTTCATTTTGCTTGAACAAGACACTTTCCGGTTCCTTATTATTTATTAGAGGCCCGGTGCACGAATTCATGCACCGGTGGGGTCTCTTGGCGTGGCCTGCAGCAATCAGGACAAAACCAGCAGTCCAAGGCTGCCTGCCACTCCTCCTTGCTGGTCCTGCTCATCCTGGCCCTGCTGTGCCTGCTGTGGGCTCACACCCAGTCAGTCCTAATGGGGAGAGGCTTGCACCTCCACAGCTGCAGTTGCCAGCCATGAGCCCAGTATCTGGTGCCTGTTGGTCAGCTAAGTGGCACTCCCACTGTGGGAGTGCACTGACCTTCAAGGGGCAGCTCCTGCACTGAGTGTCTGCACCTGGTGGTCAGTGCATGTCATAGCAAACAGTCAACCAGTTGTTTGGTCGCTTAGGGTGCATGTGTGTGTATGTGTGTGTGTATGTATGTATATTGTTTTGAAGAGGAGAACACAGCTGAGCATCAGTTTTTTCCTCTGATGGATAGCTATACTGGGCCTGATAGCCTTATCTGCATTAGGTGAATTGACTTCACTTCTCTGAAACTTAACTTGCTCATCTATAAAATGGATGAAATATGTAATTATTTTACAGTACTGTTAAAGTAGTAAATGAAACAATGCACGTGAAATGCTTAAGTGCATTTAGTAAATATTACATAATGATTTTCCAGTGTGATTTTATCTTTCAGTAAAACTCAGAAACTCTTAGAACTCACTTATCTGAACTGCTTCAGATAGAGAGGAATCTATTCCATAGGTGTCTCCAGGGGTTAAAACAGATAAAATGCTTAGAAGAATGCCTAGCAGGTTATAAACACTTGATAAATGTTAGCTATTCATCACCACCATTATTAATGTTTCATTAATAATGTATAATTATCTTTACAATTGTAATCAGTTTACTGAATGAGCTAAACTCAGCAGGTGCATGAGAGGAAATTTAGTCTTTCTAATCAATTCTCATTTCAACTCATGCTGTCAAATCTTTCTCAAATCCCAATCCTGGATGAAAGCCTAGGTAGATGACACAGCTTTTCTGACTACTTTCACATGTGAAAAATTCCAGTCCAATCCAATGCATCCATCCCAAATCCCTTTGAAAACCACTTTCCTCCCTCAGGTTGGGTCTGACACAGGCTGTGAAATCTGTGATGGGGAAAAGTGTGGTTTTCTTTGCACCATTTCCCCACCTGGATTCTTCTTTCTCCCCTCACTTTGAAACCTCTGCCTCTCTAGGATTGAACTTCAGGCCTAAAGATGAGAGACAGAAGAGCAATATGGGACAGAGAAGACTGCCTTGAGGAAGAACATTTATAATTCTGACTCAAAAAGAGTCAGGTTTAGCAATGTGCAATAATCAGAGAATGGTGTCTACCAAAGCTATTACCCTTTATATTTATGGTTTGCGAGCCACATGAATTATGTCATTTTTTTTCTAAAAGCAACTGTGAAAAATAGACAGAACAGGTATAATTTGTTCATATTTTACAGATGAAGAAATAGGCTATGGGAACATAAATGACTCGTCCAGGATCACAGAGACAGTAACTGGGAGAGCCAAATACTGGTATACCTGAGCTTCTTCTGAAAGGCAAGAAAAAGCCTAAAAATCAATGCTTACTGACACATAGAGAAAGCAGAAATTCAGAACTGAATCACTTTAAAAGACTTCCTCAGTTTTGATTTACCAATCATGTATGTTCTGATATCTACAATGCCTAGAATTAAAGGCTACTCCATTAGCAGGATGTCGAGAAACAGCTGGTCTAGGAGGAGCAAGGAGGATATACTGAAGGTGTTCCATTCCCCAACAAAACTGGGAACTGAGTTTTCTTTTACTTGAATACATTCCCACTTTGCTTCTTCTCAATTTCCTGTCATTTACTCAACAATACTGATTCTCATTTCAACTCTACTAATAGAGTTGCTGCTAATCCCTTGGGATGAGAAATGCATCATCTAACATGGAGAGAAGACGGAACACAGATCAAGGTGATAAACATCCCTGGCAGAGGTATGCTGCTATATTGATAGAAGCTTGTACATTCATTTTTTGTAACCAGAGTTAATAAATAAGAAAAAGTATGAAGAAATGCACAGGAATAAGAACCACCAAAATTCAAGATATCTCTGAAAGAAGGCAGAGAAGGGAATTCCATTGGAATTGGGGAGGCACCCAAAGGGGCTTCAACTGTCTTTGTAAATTTGTAATATTTTAGTTCTAAAGATGGATGGTGGGCACACAGGCATTCATTATATTCTATTTTATATCATTATACAATAAAATTATTCAAATAAATTTTAATAATAATAGAAAAGTTATGTAAGACCCACCTTCTGGAACACAACTTATTTTTATAGGGCTCTTGTTCTTAATTTTTTGAATTTCACATTGTTTTAACTATCTACACTAATAATAGCCTAGGTGGTCATCACGCCCTCATGCTGTGATGCCCTCATGCCGTCACAAGGAGGCTGTGTGTGTAGAGGATGTGCATGGGTGTGTGGGGACTTGATGCTGTGTGCGCCACATGGCCAGGCCTGGGGGTCTTGCGGCATGGAAGTGGGACCCCCAGCTCTGGCCTACCTCTTTGGGGCAATCCATCGAGGATCCCCAGATGGGTGGGTGGGGCCTACCTCTTTGGGGCAATTTATCATGGGGTTCCCACACTGTCAGAGAGCACAGGCCAGGCTGGGGGAACCCCCCCACCCCCCGCCCAGATGAGTGCATGAATTTTATGCACTGGGCCTCTAGTTTTTATATAACAAGAACAACAGAAGGCTAAAAGCTAGAATGTTCTTTGAATAAAACTGGATTTGCCTAAATAGGCTGATAAAATGGGGCATGGAATTGAAATGACTTTCTTTTCATTTAGCTTCACTATGTCCTTCATTAGCAACTTACATTCTTCTGAATCTATATGGAGGAGCTAAGGGGAGAAAAATCAATTATCAGAAAATAATCTAAAAGCATCATCAACTTCAGAAACCTTGCAGAGTAAATATATAAATACACAAATATAATACAAGCGTTCAGGTTTATTGATAGTCAGAGACACAAGGGATGGATGTTCTCAACACACAGGGTCAGGAAAAGCTTCACAAAGTACCTCTTCAGATGCGCTCAGGAGCTGAGTGCTGTATGCTACACAGCACTTGTTTGGCTGCCCATCTTGTCTTTCCCTTTTTCCCTTCTCCACATTATTGACCCTGACCTTGGCCCAAGAGTGGAAACATAACTGAGCTCTGGCCAATCATATTCTCCCACCCTGTTGGACCCAGTGATTAGTCCTGAAAGAAGCATAAAGTTCAATTAGGAATTATCAGTATTTTCCTAAGCCTGATATATAGACATTGGGAGGGAAAAGTAATTCTTTTCCATCTGGGATTACTAAACAGGGATTAGTGGGGCAATATTCCCTTCCAGGTAGAAAGGTCTTTTGGCAGCAGGAGGGAATGAGGCTAAGAGTCATGAGCAGAGGCAAGCAGGAATAACAATGGAAGGGAGCTGCCAGCATTGGATTCTTGTTTATCTCAAATCCTGGGCTCTTCTATGTCTTTCTTCAGTTCTCTGAGAAATTGCAATACCCTTCCCAGAAGCATAAGCCAAATATTTACATGTTGCTTAAGGTACTTACAGTAGCGATTCACTACTCGCCCTGACTGATATTTTGAGTGAACAATCACATGATAGGCAGGGCAGGGAAGTGGATTCTGAGAAGAGAGTGGAAGAAACACAGGCATGAGATCATGAGCAACGTTAGAGAAGAAAGTAGCCCAGGTCCATGGTTACTGCTTCTGCTAAGAAATAAAGCCAATGCTATAGGCAAAGGTCAGACTAAGAAGGCCTGCATATTCTTTCACCCACAATACAGGTGCCTACCAGGTACATCTCCGTTCCAAAGGTCAAAATATCTCAGCAAGTAGTGAAACCTTTGGTTAAATGACATTGCTGAGTAGTTTTTTGCTACTGGCTGAAAATTTCGGCCTTATGCCAGAGCACTAACATTTTTTTAATTTAATTTTATTGTTTAAAATATTACAGATAAGTAGTACATATGTCTCTCCCCTCCCCCCCCTTTAACTTTCCTACCCGAGAGCACTAACATTTTAATACTGACCTACTCCAGACAAAAAAAAATTCTTTTTAAAAAAAATATATATTTGTATTGATTTCAAAGAGGAAGGGAGAGGGAGAGATAGAAACATCAATGATGAAAGAAAATCCTTGATTGGCTGCCTCCTGCAGGCCCCACACTGGGGATTGAGCCCACAACCTGGGCATGTGCCCTGACCAGGAATCAAACCATGACCTCCTGGGTCATAGGTCAATGCTCAACCACCAAGCCAGGCCAGCTGGGTGACAAAATATTCTTCATTATACTCAGTGGTCAATCTTTTCTATTGGAACTTAAGGCCTGAGGACAGAGGGGTTGAACAGAAGTTGTAGGAGGAAGAACAACCTCCTACAAATCATTTACCACTGTTTACTGGCCTACATGTCCACCATAGTCTCTCTCTACTGTGCACACCTCACTACATTCATCCAATGAATAAACACACTTCCTCTAGAAATGGAAAATGGTGAAATAATTGCCTTTATGTAATTGAATCGTGAAATATTGTCACTAATGTTCATAGTGTATAAAAGTGTGTCCAATCACTGTTACGTAGGAGGTAAAATATCTAAAGGACACATGGAAATATTAAAAACTCCTTTTCAGATTTATCAACTTGAAGTTTAAGCAATAAGATTATTGCTGGTGTAATCTGAGGTTGAGCATGAAAAGAAGATGTTGCTATGTCAGAATCATTAAATAACATTTATTATCTACTATCTGATCTATAGATAAATAGAGATGGTCTCAATGAAAGTGATATATGATATTTCTGGCTTCCTTCACACAAAATGAGAACAAGTACAAATGGAGACATAATGAAATAAAAAAGCACAAAACAGCACTTAATGTTGATAATGCAGTTCCATATGATCATGCAAGCAAGCATACTTAATAAGGCAAAGGGAAATGCAAATGTAACGCTCCTGTGTATGGAGTTTATTTTTTATTTACATTGTGGGAAATTATCATTTAAATGTTAATAACATGGCAGAGGGTTATACTTTTGCGTGTGCTTAAACTATTGAGACATTTTGTTGCTTTCTTTAGTTGAGTTGATAGTCCACACAGGCTTCTGAATACTCTGCCTGGCTAGACTGACCAGGTCTTAATATATTGGCATGGCTGGCTTTGTAGACATGAAGAAACAGCCAGTTTTAAGTACGCATATGAATACAGATTTCACTTAAATGTCAGTCAAATACTAAAGCTTCTGAGACAGGTAAAGTGGTGCGACAGAGAATGTGTACAATTAGGAATTAGATTATGCTTGGGGCATTTTTTTTCTTCTTACAGGTAAAAATGGAAATAACCCAGAGTAGAATTATTCACCCTCAACATTATTGAAAAGTTGGGCTGGATAATCCTTTGTTGTGGGCGCTGTACTATGCATCATGGGCTGTATAGTAACCTCTCTGGTCTCCACCCTCTCGATGCCATTAGCACTCCTCCACTTGAAACAACTGAAAATGTCTTCAAACATTGCCAAATGTCCCCTGGGGGCAAAATTAATCACCTCACTGCAAACCCCAGATGTGGAGGATTGTTGTGCGAATCAAGAGAGATAATTGTTACTATCTTTATAAAGTGAAATTACCTTATGCATATTGTATCTCTTTATATAATAGTAGAACTAATTTCCCAATCTTTTAATTAGACTAATTATACTATACAATAAATGGCTTTGCTCTCTTGTGGGAAAATCCAGAAACAAAGCAAGGTCTGGCAGTTCTTCAAGGGCAGGATCATCCCTTATTCACATTTTATCCGCATTGCCTGACAGTTTCTGACACATGTCATCTTGCCATAAATCTTCTGTGAGTGAAAAGGGAAGTCTTAAAAGGGCTTTTACTATGTGTATTTTTAAGAATATTTTAATTCTAGTGAATCTCAATGATTACTTGTATTTAGCATTCCCAACATCAGGAAAGTTTTCAAAGCCAGGAGGCCATAGCCAGAAGAACAGAACAATCTTAATCAATACTATTATCAATCATACTTCTACATCTTCTATTAAATATTTTCCAAATTGTCAGAAAATTAGCAGATTTCCATTACTACGAGAGTAATCCATGTTACTGTCTACAGTGTCTGGGTCACTGCAATAGAATTGCTAATTCATCCCTCTCTTATCAATTCTTGCAAACCTCCATCTATTCTTCCAGTTTTAAAAATGTAGAGTAAATCACATCAGTCCCTATTGCAAGTGAAGTAAAATTTCATTTTCTTAAAATGTCTGACAGGGCTCCTCAGGATCCGGTTCTGGTGTGCTTGTCCAGCCTCATCACTGGCTACTTGTTTGCTTGCACGCTTTCAGACAAAAGCTCTCCTCAGTGCCAGGCATCCCCCGAAGTTCTGGCTCCCTTCTATTTCCTTTCTCCCTTCTGTAACAATCTCTTTTACTTTACTTTCTCACCTATTACCTATTTGAGATACTTTTCCATTTTATTTCTAACTGTAACTTATCTCCCAATCTCTAATTTCAGAGATTCCAAGCATCAGATGAATATCTGAATAGCTCCTCTCCTATATATTGGTCACCCCAAACTTACTAAAGGCAGAGCTTGGGCAATCATCCTCTTCTTCCTTACATCTCCCAATCCGCTATTGGAGCCTCCATTCCCCCAGATATCCTGACTATGGACAATGAAGTCACTGTTGCCTTCTTAGCATCAGTTCCCAACAGTCAGGAGTAGGCAAACCCCTTCTATTTCCTCTCTTTTGTATTTCTTTGATCTGTAACCATCCTCTTCATTCTGATTACCATCAATCTCCAGATCCTCAATGCATTTCCTCTAAATCTAAACAAATGGAACAGTGTCCTAACAAGTCTTTCTATTTGGTGTATGCTCCAACCCATTCTTCACCCTGCTTCCTGCTGTCTCAACACTCTCCTAAAATACAGCTTCCTATGGCCTCCTCCTCTATTCTAAACTCTTTGAAGGCCCCTCAATAGCTACTGAAGTAAATAGAAGTACTTTAGCCTGGCATTCGAGGCTTTCCAAAAATATGGTTCCATTCTCCTGTTCTTCTCAACCTATTTCTGATACTGCAGCCAAAAAAAAAAAACACACACACACAAAACAAACTGCCCCACACCTCTGCATTCTTTATTCATGCCACCATATGGAAAGTTATTTTCTCCTTCTGTCAAAATCCCTCACAGGCTGTCCACTGTAAGTACTATTTATATAATTGCAAGTGTTTATTCTATATTGTTTCATATTATAGTCGAGTACTTAGATTCTTTACTAAATCATTAGCTCTTTGAGGGTCAAAGATGAATCTCATATATAATCCCCCAGAAAGTCTATATATAGGAAAGGTAATGCACATTAAGAAAAAAGCATGGGCCTGAGTTCAGAAAGACTTGGATACAAATTCTGGCTTTACCATTAGATATCATTTTGAACAAAATCCCTATACTCAGTGAGGCTCAGTTTTGTCACATTTAGAATGATGACAATTAAGCTTACTTTCTAAGTTATGAACATACTAGGAGCCCAGTGCACAAAAATTTGTGCACTGACTGGGGAGGAGGGGTGCCTCAGCCCAGCCTGTGCTCTCTCGCAGTCTGGGACTCCTCAGAGGATGTCCACCTGCTGGCGTGCCTTGTGAGGGGATGATGGCTGTTTGCAGGCTGGCCAAGCCCCCCAGTGGGGACCCTCACCCCATGGGGGTGTGGCCAGCCTGGGTGAGGGGCTGAGGGCCATTTTTAGGCTGCCTACAGCTCCCATTGACCCAACTCCCAGCAAGGCTGGCTGGAATCAGGTTTCTGGGGTTTATTTATCTTCTATAATTGAAACATTGTTGCCTTGAGTGGAGGCCTAGGCAGGCAACGGAAGCCTCCTGTTTGCTTCAGCTCCATGGCTTCTATAATTGAAACATTGTTGCTTGAGCAGAGGCCCAGCTGACCTAGTCAGGCAGTTGCAACAGAAGCCTCCTGTTTACTCTAGCTCAGTGGCTGCCGGCCTCCATCTAGGCTGGGTTAATTTGCATACAGCTGTTCTGATTGGCTGGGAGGCATGGCTTGGCTGGTGGGCATAGCTTAGGCATCTCAGAGTGATGATTAATTTTCATATTACTCTTTTATTAGATTAGATGATATATGAAGCACCTAACACAACGTCTGGCATATAAGAGATACTCAGTAAATGGAAGCTACTTTCAAGGTAGTAGCTATTATTACATTGTAATAAAGAATCAATTCATGTTGGTTGAGCTACACTAAAATTAGCATAATAAATCTTTGTTGCCCTCTAGGAAGTTATAATCAAATTGGGAAAAGATGTCACCACAATATGCTAACATAATTAACCATTCTAAGCAAAAAGTAACATGAA